>CM060921.1:786211783-786499283 GCA_030737875.1 Allium sativum
GTTGTCATACCCATGTTATTAGGCTAGCATATTATATGATGGACCGAGATTAGCCACCAACTTAAAAGTTTTTATCATATCAGTCAAAAAGGGGAAAAAAGATTAAAGTACAACATATAATTTGATTACCATTAGAAGTATGTATAAAGTATTTGCAAACCTAACAACTCTAAGTTATCTACTTAAATAACCATTTAACCAAATTTTTTTTCCTTTTCGTGTTAGTGGGTAGTCGTTTATTTTATGAAAGTAAATATTATATATATAGATATAATAACAAAAATGAGGTCAAATGAGTCTAATTTATAGATGTTTATTAAAGCTATAACAAAAGTACATGTAACCAATTAAACGGTGGTAGGAAATGGAGACAGAAATTGTTGCCTAAAGTGTGTTGAAACATTCACGGAGGAAATCAAAAAGTATATTTTCATAAATGACAGGTTTGGGAAAAAAAAACATGCTCGCCACTTCAAGAAGCGCTGCCTTAGGCAGTGCTGCAACAAAAGTACAATGCAAACAGAATAATGAAGGCCAAGAAAATAGATTTAACTGGCAAAATACAGAGCAGGATAGCATCACATTAGTGGTTTAACAGTAGTAAAATAATGTTCAACAAATAATACATGCATAGTGAAAATGCATTACAGTCAACGGCATTCCAATCATGCATATACAATATTTTTAGCAGGTTAACAAAATTTAGTCTAAAGAAGATAAAACCTGGGGTGATGATTTTACAGCATATGTAAGGAAAATGTAAATCAAGCAGTCAATCGTAAAGGAGGTCACAAAAATATTAAATGGTGCATGTGATTAAAGTATTTGATGCAGAGTACATCCAAAATTAGTACTTCAACCTATATACTTGCCTTCTGATAATCATAAATCCAACAACCTTCAAGTTGATAAAGAACTTCATCCAAGTGCATTTTTTCATTGATGGAAATTTTTGTTTCTTAAGAACATAGTAATTCAAGACTAAGATACATATTTTTCGCAACATTTTATAGATCATACCTTTTCACGGACAATCCCTAATTTTAGATACAGATAGCATGATAAATAATCAATAATTCAAATTTTACAATTAGCTTGCCTTACAACACACTGTAATCGTTAACAGGAGTTGGGAAAAAAGTAAGATATAATACATGTGAATAAATATCACCTATTAACGGTTCAGTTGCAACTAAAGAAAATTTAAGCAATTAACTTATATTTTACACAATCGTGTGAGTATCCAACAAAACAATATGCATAACAGTAATAGAAAGCAGAAAGCTGCACTCTAAAAAACGATGATCTACATGTACATGGATAAAGCTATCTTGGTAGAAAATTTAATAAATAGAATCGAAGCTAGTATAACAGAACAATAAGCACCACAGAAATCATTTCCAAATCCGTTGAAAAGGTGAACTCAACCCTACAGATACCGCCTTGACCCTTGAGATCAATTAGTTGCTACAAAAATAAAGGAGGAATTAGATTGGGTGGAGAATAGAAGATACAGGGTTCAAGTAGAGAGTCGAAGCAGGGGCTCACGAAGATTGGTGAAGAAGAGGTCGACGTTGCTAGGGGCATAAATTCACGATACATTTATATGTTGGGTTTAAACGGTAAGAAGATTCATAATTGGTAAGAAATGCATGACCCTTTAGTTTAAAATTTGTGCAAAGGCATGTGAGCTCTCCAAACCAAACTCAACAATTATAGTATGGGATAGATAATGCTATACTAAAAACCCTTCCCCTCCAATCACTCCTTTCAAATCACCCACCTCTTTAACATCCCTAGTTTTTCATTCTCCCCTCCCCCTTCATACTCTTCAACTTACTCATTACTACTACCTACATTTACAGCTCTCCCCATAACATGATCAACAATTATCTTCCTCGATTTTTGAATCTCCCTCTTCGAATCAAACAAATCGCAATTGGAGGCATTGACCTAAGCTAAGAGGTGGAAAGTTGGGTGCACAGAGATTTCTGCAAGTCCATAATGAGCAGAGAACTTATTCTCCAAAATTTATATTTGAGCATTATGATATTAAATATTACTCCAACTTACTTAAAATGTGCATTATATAGGTCTCAACTACCGAGGAAGTTTCTTTGGGCGTAATAATGGTTTACGTTTTAATTATAATATATTATTATATTATTCCAGCTCCAATGAACACAACATTGATGCATTTATTCATTGTTCTTTTATTAAAAAAAAGGCCCTAAAGCATTATTATATTTTTGGTGAATGCATATTGGAGAAAAGTATGTGTACCAATGAATATGTAAATAATTTCCTCCTTTCTCAAATGGTAAGGCTAAATAAACTTGCATTTGTTGATATAAATCACAAGCTAACTTGCATTTTCTATAAACTATCCCATAAACTAAATTAACATGCTTAAATTGTGTTATTTTTACCTAAGTATAGTTGGTATAAAAACTTGTATCAAATAACCGCATCTTTTAGCATGATTGAATTTGACTTCATTTCTGCACTTTTTTTTATTTAAAAAAACATGTTGTATTCCCCTTTCAAATAAAAAGTATAAGTTAGGCTCCCCTCATGACAAAGTTAGGTTTATGTGTAAAAAATAAACTTTATTTCAATCCCAAATTATGTACATTGATACAGAAGGAAGAACATCAACTCAAGTAAATTCTCAGAAAATAAACCTCAGTCTAACTTATTAGTTTATACAAAAGTATTATAACCACTAATTACAATAAGACTAACTATCAACTCTTAGAATAAAAACAGCATCGAATATCAAATCTGAGAATTATCATTACCTGATGGTGTAGTAGAAATGAAAATAAGCTTTCAAAATAATATCATAATACTTAAGTCTCTTAAGATGTTATTACGATTCAACTCATAATTATAGTCACTGGTGGTATACGATGTAATTACCAGAGTGCAATCCTTGGATAACATTTAACATAAGAGATAATAAAAATATATGTTGCACACATTACTTTATTTTTGAAGTGTTGTAATATCTAATAAGCATAACAAATATTTGCTTTCAATAGAAATTTTTGGATAACAATGAACACCCATAGTGGTATAAATAACTATTTTCCCTTTTCCTTTCTGAACACAGCTTATGCAAAAACAGAAATAACGTTCATATCTTCTTGTCCTGGTATGCAATATATTTTTTAAATGGTCAGGAATCGATAAAACAGACTTAACTAAGTTACCATAATATTTTCTTTACATGGGAATATGGCCTAAACAAATAGTATGTAAACTTGTCATTGGTTATACAAAGATTCAAGGACATTAAATAGTCCTAATAATTGAAAAGATTGGTGATGTAAACAAAATTTTCCCAGTACATTTATTTTGTTTTCTTTATAAAAGAACACAAAACAGAAAAAAATTGTTGGAATTCAAACTTGATGTAAAAAGGTAACTCCTTAACTGTATTATGTTAGTTCACTTTTGTCGATGCTGTTTGAATTTTTTTAGCTAGAAGTGTTTTTGAAAATAAAAATGTTATAATTAAGCAATTTGGTATTAAATTAAAAATAATCCAGAGTTGTGAGAATCTAGATAAGAAACACAAAGCATGTAGTTTAAGAGAATTCTAAAGGAATTGCCATTTAAGTAATAGAATCATAGGTTGTATTTGGATAAATTCTTACCATTATATCCAATTATACATTGAACCTTTTAGAAATATGAGGTAAAGAAAAATCTAGAAAAAAAAACTATAATATAGACAGGACTGATATATAAACTGGAGGCAAATACCATATTATTAGTTACACATTTTACCACGCTTCATCGTGTTTTAGAAGAGAGCATATTGTAACAAATGAGAAGATATAATCAACAAAGGAGAGGTAGATAAGTCAGAGTGCAACGTTATTGAACTTTGTAAGGAAAATATATATTCTGGTTCCACCGTTCTACAATAAGTTCAAACTTCTCTGCCCTAAGTAAATCAAATTTGTAGCAAGGATTTATAGCATAAGCTCAGACAAATTATAAAGAATAGTATATGAGTTTTTATAATATAGTACTTTATAAGGGCGTATTTTGTGTGTATGATCTTCATAATTTAGAAAGACATGGTAGTCTAACTATTATTTACTTTTATTGATATACATTAACCTAACAATGGGGTTAGTAGAATTTCCATGTGTGGAAGGCCTAGATATATACGATGACAAACTTCAATGGTCGTAGTGACATAATTTAGCCAAAGACATTAACGACTTGAATTTAGGATCCAGTTGTTAAAAGATTTTAACAATACCGTTTCCAACGAACCTTTAGAAAAACAGGAGATTCGTTCAGTAAAATATCAAAATATTATTCAGAAAAAATATCTTCGATACATGAATATGAACATTTGAAATAATTTGACTCATTCCCATGTTTTAAGAGAATGAAGCAAAGCTTAGTATTTCTGAGAAAATTTAAGTTGATGTAGAAATAAGAATTAAAATGTAACTATTTTAAAAAACATGTACAGCGCTAAGCATTTGCAAATTTGAGATAGTAAAATTGTCTTTATTACCTCTACTTGTAAATATAAGGTAACATATCTTTAGTTTATATTCATCAAAATTTACGGAAGCAATGACTTAACTTGAGATTTATGGGCAAATAGCAGAGACTATCCAAAAGAAAAGTCATTTTGACCAAATCAAACTTAAAAAGAGGACAGAAAACATGCTTACTATAGGAACAAATCTACAGTCACTGTAAATTTAAATGCAACAAAATAAAAGAATTAGTGTATGAGATCTCTACAAAGTTTAATTGAGACGGCAATATATTCATGTCCAGGAAAAAAATTGAGGTGTGAACATTATCATTTCAAAAGAAAAAAAAAATGCTAGGAAGAAAAAAAAAAATAGACTTACCCAATATTTGGTGTGGCTAAGGTTGAAATCTTTTAGATCAGCAAGAATTAAACTTCGTTATCAAACTTTATCACTCCAGCCAGCAGTCGCTGATCCTTGACTTCCAATTCCAGCATAAGTATCGAAAACCGTCAATACAATAAAAGATTACCTGTTAGCAGAAATGGAAATCGATGACGAAATAGACGAACCAACTAATTTGAACACATGAACGATACCTGTAAAGGGGCATCCAGAGGTTGCAATGCTAAACGAAAGGGACTGAACGAAGCAGCAAAGTCAAGGCACGAAAAGCCCCATGAAAATCGATGGCGACAAGCAACAGTAACAACCGAGGTTGGAAACCATGATAATTGCGCTGCTTGGCTTTTCGGAGAGTAATCTGCTTGATGCAAAAGCCCTAATCGAACTTAGGGTAGCGAATAAAAGAGGGGGCCGAATGCAAAACATGATTTATATTGGTGACTTTTCGTTGCCAGATAACGCGGAGCGCTGAGAGCTCTCTGTTTGCCACTCAGTAATTATAACATAGTATAGTATAGATTTATTTACTGTTATATGCATTTTGACTTTACAGATGATGATCATTCATCCATTCATATATCTAACTGCATTCAAATGCAATCTATAATATATATATATATATATATATACATATACACACACACACACAAAACATGCTCATACATATCTATTATAATAGAAAATAAAATAGGTGAATTGTTGAGATGGAACGTTGCTTTTTTCCTGGATCCAATGTGGCGCAATATTGCGGCACCTTCTCATTTACGATTTTTCATCTTACACAAAAGTAGTGTCTTCGAAAAATTAGATCGTGCCTTCACCATCAACGTAACTTCCTGCGGTTTTTAAATCCCTATTCCCAAATCGAACTATATTCCATTTTACATCGTTTAAAAATTTTAAACTCTGATGTTTAGCCGCTTAATTGTCTCCATTCAGACTGACTTGCCCTGGTAGATCGTCACATATATTTCTATCGTCTTGCATCCGTCTACTCGGCAGAGCCTTATCTTGGAGAAGAGTAAGAACTGTATCATTCCTCGTCCAACCATCTTCATTCCATCGTCGTTGTTCACCAAACTAACGGTATTCTTTGAAATCTCTTTTGGTAAAAACTATTTACCATCTTTTTTTTAATAATTTTTGGCATCTCCATTTACCGTCGTGCTTCCACGTTGAGTACCGTGCCTAATGTGCCAAACAATTTGATGTATACACGCACTACCTATATTTTGCACAAATTGATTTCTATGACCTGGCTAATTGAATTCTTAAAACTGGCCCCAGTTTGCACAAATAAGAATAGCTGACAAAGTACCCTTCATTATCAATTATTTCCTATTACATTGTAGTTTGTCCACATTTCATTTGATGGTGCGGAAACAGTTTTGTACAGTTCAAATTGTTGTTCATTAAGATTAACAACCCCTTTTAATGGGTGATGTTGTAATACTATGAACTGCTGAAACTTTTTTTAATTTTAATGCTTTGAAAAAGGACACTCACTTTATATAAATTTATGATGGACAATGCATCTACAATATAATTTCCACGATTAAATAGCATGGTTTGCAGAATTATAGTGGCACATATATAAACCTGTATTGTTTTTCGCATCTGTAAAGAGAACATGTAAATATCAGTCTAATTGAGTAAAAACCAGTCAGCAGTACACATTCAGGGGTTAGATAAATGATTTCTTGGTCAAGCTAAAATTTATGACTAACTACTGGGCAGTGATTAATGCAACGTGGATCATGGCACATGAGTAAGGTATTATTAGACATAGTTTAATGTTGTGGATGTGGAAATGGATAGTAACCTATTCCTGTCTTTTTGGTATAAGACCTGTTTGAGTTTAATACTAATGTAGCTTAGTAACTGGAAATTATACATGTATTGTAGTGGAATTTAAGATTTTAAGTGTTGTTTTATCTCTTATAATATTTTCCTCCCCTTTAATCCTTCCTATATATAGCTTAGACATGTACTTTGTTCATGTAGTTCCATTTTCCAGTTACACATAATAGTGTGAACAACAAAATTATTGCTTTATTTGTGCATCCAAATCTTTGATGGAAAATGATGATTTTTTGGCATATGCATCCCACTTTAACCAAAATATAGATAGCAACCTATACTTGATACATATTATTATGTTTATTATTCTCATTTTAATACATAGGTTCTCATCAATGGCTTCTTTTTTATTCCAAATTCGATTTCTTAAATGTAACGTATCTACATTAATTTAATTTATAATGCAATATGTTTTCCAGTTGCTGTCATTTGCAGTAGCTATATGGCCACCACAAAAATATATAGTTCATTCTTAGTTTTTATAACGAGTTATATATCTACCTTTTCCTAACAGGTATTATATAAGTAGAGTATAAAAACATTCAATTTTTTATTATTTTTTGGTAAACATATCTGTTACCAAGTATATAATATTATTTTTATTTAGCTATATTTGTTGCTTTTAAAGTAGCCTGACTTTTTGCCAGTTGACATGGTTTAATTTTGATCCTAATTTTATTTGCTAACCATCATTTGAACATGTTTTATAACAAACGCTGAAATTCCAAACAATGTCTGATTTTGAGAATTATTGTAAATTAATTTACCAATAAATTAATTACCCAAACAACATTCATTTTCTTTTACTGAATAGCTATGAGCAAGCTATATTCTTAAGTTACTATTGTGCACCAGTAGTTATGTGTTGTAAATTTTAGTATAACTGATAATTAACAGATTTGAAAGAAGAGGGTTAATATAATGATTTATGTAATATCTACCGGTTCTCTGAATTATTAAATGATGTGAATTCTTAATTTTACATCATGTTCCAACCCTCTGTCTTCCACTATGTTTAGGAGTTAATCATGTTCTGATTGATTGCAAAGATAAAGGATTTGAACTGAGTCCAGATTGAGAATTATTTCGATCACAAACTTCAGTTTCAAAAGTTGTTTATCTATGATAGTTTCAAACAATTTTTGAAATATTTTATTTTTTCATTTTCCATGAATTTTGAGCCCCAAAATTCTGCAGTAAATTCTAAATTTACGAACATAGTTGTTCGAGAGTATTGTTTTAAACATGATCTGAGTATGTTGCATGGTCCAGTACATTTTATAAGTCTGTAGCTTAGAACTTCACACTATTTTGCATATATACAGTGAGTTTCCAGGAAGAATGAACAGTCGGTTTCAAAAGCTAAAATATTTTTTCTAGCTTACTTATATTTTTAAATATGAAATTTTAAGGAAAATTTTTAATTAGTTTGAAACTCCATGTCCGTGATTTGAAATATATACAAGTTCTTAAAAAACCCTTTGGTTTTGAATACATAGGTGAGTTTAAAGAGGTTTATCTAATTTTTAACGTATAAAACTTCAGATAATGCCAAATCTTGGAAATAAAAGGATTTTGAAGATAAGAAGTATGTATTTATTCGCACATAGGCTTCCTGTGTATAAGAAGATGCAAAGAAGTTTCTAATATACATTTTGTATTTTCAAAAATGCCCTGCTTTTTTTGGCAAAGCAAAAATGCCCTGATTTAAATACATTATACTGCACTTCAAATTTTGGGGCATATTGGCTTCAAGTGAATTTGTTTTCGGTTGACTTGGATCGCACATGTTCATAACTTTAGTCACAGGTAGTTTTGAGAACGTATTAATTTTGGAGGTGTATAAAGCTCCATATATTAGGATTTCAACATTATATGAATGTCCAAATTTATGTCCATCTTGTATTGATTCATAAAAAGAATCAAGCACATGTTTTGTAATGCTTTAAATGATTTTATAAGCACATGCAGTTTTGCAATGCATTTAGTTTCAAAGGAAATTCATATTTAAGCCCTAGGAAGAGTCAGGTCAGACATAAAACTTTTCACACACACAAATTTTTTCCAAATATTATGTAATTTCACAATATACTTGCTGTATTAAATACATGTTCGGCCTTGATATATGTGCAAAGTTCCGAATATAAGCTTATAATTTTTGCAAAAATTTGTGAAGCTTGTATATACATATATGATATGGTCCCAATTTTCCTTCCAATTTTTCCTTTGCATACATAAAGAGTTTCAAAGATTCAATGTCTTATGATGAAACACAACTTTTAAGTTCTGAACGGTCATGTGCATTCAGATCTTAAATTATTATACCAATTGATTATAGGAACACGAGTAAGTTCTATCTGTGTATGTACAAACTTTTGATGCAAAAGATTTTGAAATACAGATGCCAAGATTCTTGCATATGAAAGCACCTACAGAGTAGCAATATGTATTCAAGATTTTAAATAATGCAATTTTTTTACTTATATGAACTTAACCTTGAATCAATGGATTTTTACATATCTGATTTTGTAGTACAAAGTTCTAATTATATGAACCTAACCTTAAATAGTACAAAATTATGAATAGCCCGAAGTTTTAAATATGTATGCTTTCCATGCAAATGATGTTATAACGGCGTTTTCTTTGCATAATTGTCCTCCTGTAGCAAAATAAGATATCTGCTCTTGTAAATTTTACTAATCGTTTATTTCTAATAGTTGTATGACAGCCTGAAAGTTCGCACAACTAATTGTTAATTTATTAACTTAATCGCAAAAAATTTAAATTGCAAGCTAATTGCCACTTGCTTAAACACATTATTGTCAATGTTTCTTTTTCATATACATTCCTTTCTCTTTGTTTTCGTTTATCTAGATTTTGGGTTCGATTCAACCTATTAATTGGGTTACGAAAAAGGATAGAGCAGAAATTTATAAGTGCTTATGTGCTTACAGTTTTTCCCTCTAATTCCAATCTCCAGTTATGTTGTACAATTAGTAATATATTTTCCCATATGTTTCTTTTCAACTTTCAGTTTGATAGGTGTTTCTTGCATGACTGTACAGTTTGATAGGTGTTTCTTGCGTGACTGTGATTGGTTTTCAATAAAACGATTTTAATCACAAACATTTAGATGCATTCTTTTCCAAAGTCAATACAAAGGGTGATTTCCCCTAAAATGTTAATATTCATTGTTTTCCGATACTATTGGTAAAACTTTTTTGGCTAACAAGCACAAGGCTAATGTATGCAATCAATCATGAGTTAACTATTCTTAGAAAAAAATAATTTTGTTCGTAACATTGGCATTCATGATTTTGTCAGTACATGGGTCATTATTCCCTAACTATTCATTTCAGCTACACCAAGAAAATAGCTGATGCAATGACATTAATAATACTAATGTAGTTAATAGACCTTCCTGAAGTTTCAGCTACCTACGCAGACCTGTAACTCACTAACTTGAACATGAAATTGAAGTATACAATTTTCTTGGTGAAGGTAACGATCTACATTATTTCAACCTTAATACACATAGATCATTAGACATTCAAACCACGCTATCTTCTAATCGACATGCTGACTAAATTCAGTGAATATTCTACCTTGATATATGTAAGAGCAAGTAGTTGTTAGACTTGAAGTCTACATATTCATAAGCATAAGGTGATAATTGAATTCAAGGTTTGTCTTTCAATCAGTTGCTTTCACATATGGATGAACACATCCTTAATTTTTGTAAATTTTGAATTTATTAGACTTGTTTTAACAGCTTAATAAAATGCACTAGGGGAGGGGCTTGGCTCTGTCTCAATAGTTATGAATTGGAAAGTTGTAGAAATTTATAGTTCATTGTTCATAAAAGAATGGAGCTATGAATATGGAAATCTAATATAGTCATAGAAATAAAACTTAGTGAATTTTTTTTTTTTTTTTTTTTTTTTTTTTTTTTTTTGCGAGAGGCAAATGATTACTACTTTGAAATCGGAAATGGCAATACAACAATTATCCTTTTTTTGTGAGTGGGGTTATCTTCACCAATAATCAATCTTCTTCCCTTTTGGCTAAGATATAAACATCCCACCACTGGACAATACTTTTATTATTATTTCTTTTTTCTTTTACTTAACAATGGTTGCGTTGTAAGGTAACTATGTCACTTCATTGGAGTTTTTCTAGCATATTATCGTTTTTACTTTCAATTAAACTAATTTTATTTTCTCTTTCTCTAAATGTGCTAGCTCAAATGCTATGAACTTTTATATAGGAAATTAATGATAATTTTTTAGCAGGCATGTTGGAACGTGTTGTTAATGTATAATAATATTATTTGGTGATTTATAACAAATATATAATTATGTTATACATTTCAGTGAAGGCTTCAATTGTTTGGATTAGAATTTTATTAATTTTCAAATCATAAACACCTTACCATGGTAAAATGATAGAATTACCAATTTTTATGACTACTATTCTTCCTTATTATTGCTGGCTTCTTATTGATATATAATTATAATGACTAACTACTTTTTTCAAAAAAATATTTTTCTTTGAATTTAAAATTTAAAGGTATGTAAAGTAGTTTGTTGCATGCATCTAAAGGTCCGATTAATATTCATAAATATAGCACAAATTGGACTGGCTCAAAAGACCTGTGTTGCAAAGAAATTTCCACATTTAATATTTGACTTTCCTACTGTAAATATTCACAAAACTAATTATGTTAATTCACTGGAGTGCTGTAGGTATATGTGGATAAATGGATGATTTCTAGAGCGTACAAACTACAATAACAAATATAAAATTACACCAAATATTGTGACCTCTAATTACTTTTGACCTACATCAAGTCTGCATATGTCTTTAAATTTTTATGCAAGTTATATTTTAATGAGTCCGTGCAGCCCACCTTTTATTGCAGGATAAACTTACTCCTTTGCATACATAATTTGCATGCTATCATCCAATACATGATGCCCATGTGCCTTTCGGATAAATATTTTAATCTTGATACAATTATAAAAATAAAGAACACATATTCATCATAGAGTAGTTCTATCCTTTTGATGTGGAAAGAAAAATTATTTATGTAGATTATCATATTGTTGATACAAAGGAGCCGATTAAAGCATGTGTTCAGAACTTCTACTTTGGCCATTGAATTCAACATTTATTCTCATATTTTATTTTTATTATTGGTTTCCAACAAATTAATTCAGTTATTGAACATCAGAATGCGAGATTATGATTTTCCAGGATACCTTATGAAGTTACCTTTAACATCCGGGATTTTTAACCGTTCAAATCGACAATAATCCTCAATGTCGATATAAACAAATCAAAAATACAGATAGTTATTAGGATTTATATAAGAGATAGAAGAGAAGAAGAAAAACAAACACGGAATCTCGCAGTGGAAGGACAAAATATAATAATTAAATAACAGTTCATGAAGCTGTTAAAAACATACATTTGATTACATTTTCCAACAATTATCAAAGTTAACTATAACGAGCGTCACGGCACGCGCTTCGCGCGTGGTCGTGGCACGCGCTTCGCGCATGGTGATGGCATGCGTTTCGCGCATGGATTATTGTTTCTTAGATATATAGAATGAGTATCTACCACACCTTTCATTATAGAAGAATGAATGGTTATATAATTATTGTTTCGCTCATCAAAACAGAGAAGAAAACTCATACGACTGTTGCACTAAATTCAGCGCTCCAAATAAAATCATCATTTGATATATCACATTGGAACTCAAAATTCTGTAATACATATAAAACAAAAGGAAAATAGAAATATATCTCAACCTAAATAGGGAATCTACCCTTAGACAGATATTAGTAGTGGCTATGAGATTGAAACGCTGGAGGAGTAGCAGGAAAGGTTGAAGATCAAAGAGTGATGAAGATAGATTATACTGAGTGGTATTTATAGAACGAAGGGGATTTTTCTAGAATTACATGAATTATGATAAGGTTGTGTTAGAATATTTGATATTTGTTAATATATATTAATTGATAATATATATTACCATATTTATTATGAGGCATAATGTGTGACAGCTAATTAGATTGTTGTCTATTTTTTTGATTTGGATAAGTGCTCCACATAGCTTTTATAAAAGATAAATGTTTCAAAAATTTGATTAATTGCCTATCCAAATTTAGACTGATTGGAATAATTTTTGCCATGTGATATTTTGTATAATAGATATATATTAATTGATAATATATTACCATATTACTTGATAATATATTACCATATTTTGTATAATGTGGTATTTCGGTTTAAAAAGAATTGTACGTTAATTATAATCAGTGAGTTATTAATATAGTACATATATGTTTTCCCCTTGTCATTTTTGTCTGCATTAACTGTTCGTTTTTTCATGTTATTTCCCCATGTCTCTGTCTCTCTCTCCCCCTCATTCTCTCTCTCTATATATATTATTTATTTCCTTTATATTTACATATGCTTATTCATTTTTTCCTCACATGCATATTCTTTGGACAGTTGCCTAAAATTTTGGGCAATTAAAGATTTGAATAGGTAAATTAATTATTTGAAGGGCATTTTCGTCAGTTCAGGTGTACACCAAAAAATTGTGACACCAAACCTATTCCAACTATTATTAAAGATGAACATACCAATATTTGCAGCGGAAGTAGATAATATTGCTTCTGGCAAGCTTCATCTTCATCTTCATAATATCGTCTTCAATGGCTGAAAACTCAGGCTGACCCAAGCATATTACATAAAAAGAAACACAACAAACATTCGGATCAGAACTAAAATATTTTCATGTCAGTTAAATCAAATTCATGCGATAATATAAGTGCAATAACTTAAGAGATGTTACGGGAATTTCCATATCCTAAGGATCCGTTAAACTAGATAATATATAATATAATACGCTATTATAATAGTGTGTATGGTTGAATATAAAATATTAAAATAGTGTAAGTGGGATTACCATTATTACCCTTACACCGTTTATACCGTTGCCATACAGTTTGCATATAACACACTAGTACGTCGGCGGATAAGGGTGCGCCGTGATACAACAACGTTGAATCAAAATCGTAGGGGGATCGATCAGGATAATATGACAAGGTATCGAGGCAATACCCATCAGTAGAATTCTACCGGATTGCGGATCCAGGCCGGTGGTAACGCATAGCCGCAACTACCGCACACCCCAGACATACCCCAAAATCAATCAAAGGCGCTAATCAATCACAAAGTATATATATGGTGTCGAAGAAGTATGCCTGCTCAGAGTAGTTAACTTAATTAACCAAGGTATGGCTCCTGTTTTAGTCATTTTAATTATGACCCAAAGTCAAGGCTATCCATCATCGTTCTCTTTCTTCAAATCCAGTAATCGCCTCTAAATCCATCCAACACCATTTCTGGAACTTCACCGCATACACAGTTGTTAAAGTGGTTTTCGGTATTGGTAGAGAGTATGACAATATCCGATCCCGGTCTCTTTAACAACCAAACATTTACATTTTTCACACCGGTCAATTCTTTTATATGTTAAAGAGGTTCATACCTCATATCAAAATATCATGTTTCAAAAACATTTAATATTCAAGATAGAATATTATTTATAATAAAAACTCTTTTTAAACCAATTTAAAATCTTGAAACCATTCCAACTTAAATAATTTGAATATTAAAATAATTAATAGTAATAATTTATATATATAATAGAAATAGTTTGAAAATAAATAATTAATTATAAAATGATTTATAAAATAAATAGTTATAACATAAAATAGTTTATAAAGAAAAATAATAATAATTATTAGACTAATTTATAAAATGGTTTAAAATAATATAGTTGGAATTAGAATCGTTTCTCTAGATTTTGTCCACTTAGACTTGAAGTCATATTTCAACCTTAAATCAATCAATCTCAATTTCAATATTTCAATCGATTTAAATTTCCATTTTTACATTCATTTCAATTAAATCCATTTACCCCAAATAGTTAAATTCCAATTTAGATCCCCATTTTCAATGATTTCAATTTATAACAAATATTGAGTTCACAATTCTGTTATAATTCAAATCAATGTTAATCTATAATAAATTTCTAAGGTGGGTGAAACAATTCAATTCCAATTAATTCGATTTACATTCAATTTCACTTTTGTTTAGCTTCAGTTACAACACTAATTTATTTCCCCCTTTATTTTTATTTCAAAAATTCAAAGTTCAAGTTCAAAGAAAAATAAATTATAAACATCGCTTATATTGTCTTTAAAAGTTCATGGTTACAACAAATTTTATTTAACCAACCGGTTTCCATATATAATTTTTTATAATATGGCTAATTGATACTTAAATTTAATTTTAGTGCTTTGGGAAAGGATATATATCATTTCAATCCAAATCAGGGTCATAGGTATTTATCATTTCAACCCACCTTCTTAATTAATTATAATGATTAATCCCGGTTTTATTTGATGCCCATAATATCTAGGGTAAATGATTGGGATTAATCAACACAAACAATGGTCATATACGAACAAATGTGAATAACAGGTAAATTCACACAACTGTCATCAATATGTCAAACATATCAAATTCAAGTCATTCATCAAATCAACATATACAAATAGTCCAATATCGTATAAATTTACAAATTATCAGATGTCAGGGTTGAGACAGTAATTAAATGTTGAATTTTTAACTTAACTGTAAAATTAAATTTAACAGTCAAATTAAACTACACTATCGATGCAAATCAATATAAGTATGCAATTTAAACTGTCAAACATCAATCCATGTAATCACATCATGACATGATTTTAATTTTACAAATGTTAGAATACTTTAGTTAGGCGTGAGTGGGTTAACTCACTCACCTTTGGTCTTAAACGCGATTGATGTTCAAATTTTAGCCCCAAAAACAACAGTCGCGGAATTAGTTCAAACTAGTGGCATCGCGAAGAGCTCAACGATACGATTCCAACGCAATAAACCGCGTGTCAATTGGAGCTCGTATGAAAACGTTATAAGCATTAACGCGATTGGAATTAAATAAATAAATAATAACAAAAAATGGAAGAAAATCAGGCAAACTTGCCACGTCAGCGGCTCTTGCGCCCTCTTCTTCGCACCGTGTTATTTTTTCTTCCAGCCGTGAAAACTGAACCCAAAACAAACAACTTTGACCACCATTTACTCAACCTACACATGACGGAGTCCCATCACTCGACCAGCATTGGAACGCCCTTGAAGAGTTCTACCTCCGGCCAACAAGATGGGTCGCGCGCTGCCTCCTATGGTCCCACGAAATCCACAAAGCCGGCTGCATTCATGACTGCAGCGACCCGAACTTCCTCGTGAAGGAAAGCACAGATAGAGTTGAGGACAAGACGAATCAGAACACAAACAGAAGAACATTTCATTGTTTATTACAACAATTCCATTAGATTACAAGAATATACAGAGTATGAATAAATAAAATACATTCGATAAATATCAGAGATTACAATAAATTACTTAGCAGTGGAAAAACAATACAAAACACAACTGAAAGTAATACACGGATACAGAGCTTTCCGAGCATCGTTCCAGCTGTAAATCAGGATTTTGTGAATATAAATCTGCAAAACCAAAACTACTAGCTGCCCGTGCGGAAAATATGGGCACCCAGAGTTTAGGTTAAAACAATAAACTCCAGGTCAATCATGTGACTGGTGTGAGAACTAAAACAGTTATTTAAAACTTTACATTTAAAGAGAGTAATTCAAGGGACCACGCCGTATAACACGGAACGGGTTTCCTCCCAAGAATACTAGTGCATATAACAAAATAGCGCAATGCTTTTTGGAAAAATGAAGCTATTATAAGACCCAGGTCCCATCACACAATCAACGCAAGCCGGAGGATAGGGTTTTCCCTTATAATAGCCAAATAATGCTTGATACGTTTAAAAACAAATCATTTGATATTATTATAAGTGTATAGTGTCAAAACATTTTCAATCATAAATATCAATCTTAGACGGCATGGGTACCATATATCATGTCGCCATACTAGGTTCTACAATTAAAATCGCAAGTCACATATTGGAAATTGGATTTCCGTCATGAGTCGAGGAAAGGGGCAAGCTCCTCTCCGATTCGAGACACTCTAGCAAATGTCTTAGGACCACACACAGCGATCCTTGGATGCTTCAGGGCCGATACTCTCCAACTTTTGAGGATTAATTATTCCTGAACACACGTTTCCCAGTCCTATCAGACCTATATCCGAGGCGCCTCGCATTCCAACAACCACACAGGTGAAAAGTATATAAATATCAGCCAGTTTAAGCACTGACACCACCACTAGCTAGAAAGAAACATCGTGCTCTCCCTGCAGTCACTTTCCCATTTTTGACTCATACTAAGGTGTGAGGCTCGCGAATTCACGTTATACACAAAACTATGCAACACAAGCCGTGCTTTGATCATCAACCTCAAGACTTTGCTTTTCAATAGAAGTCTTGATCATTTGCCACTTAGGCATGCCACAGGCAATTCACTCCATGCGACTGATGTCCATCGATATACAACCTCTGAGCTCGTACATCTCAGAGAAGGGCGTTAAGCAAGAGAATAGATTCTCTGCCGCCAAACAGATGTATATTTAATAGAGATCAATCAACACAGAATAAAATCCAGTGTCAGACACACAGTCCATTTAGAAGTTCGTTATGGGTCTGAACGAAACCGGAGGCACTTTCCTCGCATATCCATCGATCTCCAAGTACGTCTGGACGATCACCAACTGATTCCCTCATCTTGGGTGTACAGCCCAATTAAGATCATCAGTAATCACCCAAATGATGTGAAGACTTCTGGTCTTCAACCACCATCTTCATCTTCGACTTATCGTCGAATCGGTTATTCAGAATGGGTATAAACCCGGCCTTTTCGAATAACCCGCGTATATAATAAACAAATGTTACACAAACACAACATATGCCTCATTCCAATTCAGAATATTCTTTTATTCTGATATTCACATTTTTAGGGAAAGGTTCCCATTGATTTTATCAAAGATAAATTCTTCTAAATTTATTCTTTAATCTTCCTTTGGATATCATTTCAAACCATATTATGGTTTTCCAAACTAGTCGGGATTAGCGAATCACACCGAAGTAATTATTTATTTTATTTCCCAATCCCAACCTATTTATCCCATGGAGAAATACTGGTAATACTCCATATCTAACACCACGGTGCTATCGGTAAAATTAATTACCATTTCACGTTCAAAAATAATTAAAGATTTAACTATCGCTTTGGAGCAAAACTGGTGATACTCCATTCTCGATCATTTTAATCTAATTAAAGATTCATTAAAACTCCACTTAGTTTTAATCTTCTCAAGTATCAATATCATGTCTTTAACTGGGTTAAAGAACTAATGTCATCTAAAACATGGTTCAAGATAAACCCAAAATCACATTCAATTGTTAATCGGGTTAAAGAACAGGTGTTATTCAAAACACCGCTCACGATAAACCCAAAAAAAGAACCAATTTAAATTCAATTCCAATTAAATACTAGTTTACTGGACAATTTCACTAAATCTTAATTAAAAGATTTATTCTTTTCTAAACTGGGTTCAAGAACAGTGTTATTTAAGACACCATTCACGACGAACCCAAAATCCAATATGATATTAAATACAAGGCTCTGAATAGAAAATATATCGGCTTATATTCAACATCAAATTCTGCAACCAACAAATATCGTATTGGAAATAACGATATAAATATATCTTTCAAATTTCCGTAACCATATCTGTATAATCTCGAAATCCAACTTCGAAATATTCCGAAGATAATTTCGATTCAAATCCATTCCAATTCGTATATAGGAAATTTCTGGTTATTTTAAAACCACTTCAAATCTAGTTCAAAACTAGTTCATTTCGATAAAAATATATTTTTATCTTTTCGAATATGGAATTTTTCATCGCAGTTCTTTCCAATTCATATATTGTGATTTTACACAAATTATTAGTATTTTTAATAATTTTACCAAGGCCCATACAGTCGATTTCCAATAACGGTCGTCGAACTGCACTTACAGCGACCTTTTCCAAATTTGATTTGGACATAATTCCAAATCCAACCGTTAGATTTCAAATTTCTAATATTTATTGGAAAGCCCTTTTTGATACGAACCCAACGGTTCCGGTTTCAGGAGAATCCGATGGTCGGATCTCCCGTAACGTCTATTCGAAGTCAATGGTCGAAATTCGCGAACTGCCGCTGCGCGGCGCGTTACATTCAGGCCATTTAATATATATAATATATATATTATATATATTTCGTCGATTTCAATTCAAAACATATTTTATAATTTGTTTTAAATTCGTTTTCAAAATAATTTCAACTTCATATTCAATTATAAATCAAAATTGAATATTCCATATCACCAATATCTATAATGATAATATTTTCAAAATATTAGATTTTGAAATCGTTTTCTTTTTCTATATTCGAATAAAATCGATATAAATATCGTTCTCGTCAAAATGGCGCATCTATCAACACGGCTTTATACATTTCAAAAACTTCGTTATTCTATTCAATAAATTAATATTTTATTCAACACATGAATATATATTTTATCCAACACATGAATATATATTATTTCTTACTTACAATAAAAGGGTGAATTTTATTGTATAAATATTTTATTCAACACATGAATTCTCAACACATGAGCATCGTCAACACATGACTATTTATTCTATTCAACACATGAATTTTCTTTTATAACATTCTTTATTTTCCAAATTGGAATGAGGCCCAATCAATTACCATATAATGTTAATTATATGGATTCCATACAACACATTTATATAATAACAACGATAAATAATCAACCATCATCCAAAGTGCACCACACAACTGCATAAGCATTAAATATGAATAATTAACGTTTACACAGTCTGTCGACCAATCGATCGACATGGAACTAAATAATGGGATTAGTGTACGCCAAATATCATCCCAACACCCGTGTGGGGTTTCAAATCAACAAGTACATATTTTTATTCACACATACGTTAAAAATATTATTTTAACTATATAAATATTTTATTTCATTTCACGGCACACAATCAATTTTCACCACAACCAACAATCAAACATACAAGCCATCCATGCTCTGTGGACGACGGGTGTCGGGTGCTGCTAAGCACCGTCTGCATCCTAATGTATATTTTTAACTAGAAATGAAAATTTAAAGTGAGAAGTTCTCACCGACTAGCTAAACCAAAGGCCACGACACTTCATATGTAGAAATCTTCGCGTGCTCGCCTTTCGTCAATTTCATTGTCCGTAGCCACTACATATATATAAAAAAATATTTTTATATTGTTACTATATAGATAAAAATTCTATTTTTACACCGCTACTATATAGATAAAAATTCTATTTTTACACCGGTGTTCATATAATAAAGATTATATTTTTATCACGCTATTCTCTATATAAAAATTATATTTTTATATATAAAGATCGTATTTTTATATCACGGCTACATATGTAAAAATCACTCCTTTACAATTCTACTTCCATGATAAAAATTATATTTTTATCTTGCTAGCAATATAATAAAAATTATATTTTTATTAGTCTACATGAATAAAAATCATATTTTTATACCTCCTACATGATAAAGATCAAATTTTTATTATCTATATAATATAAAAATCATATTTTTCCACTGCCTTCATGATAATAAAATTCAAAACTTTATTATTTAAAAATCATTTCTTTTCTACTTTAAACATCCCGCCTTTTCACTACTAAAATTCTTACCTTTCTATATTATAAAAATCGAACTCTTGCTACTCTACTTAAGTAAAAATCATATTTTTACTATTCTATAAAAATCATACCTTTCTCTACTAATAAAATTATACCTTTTTCTTCTAATACAAAAACTGAATTTTTTTCTAATTTAAATAAACTAATTACTTCAAAATAAATAAATAAAGTAAAACACTTACTTTGATTCTCGTTTTCTGAGTAGTAGGGGGTCTAACGGCGGGTTTGGGGGTTGGAAGGGGGGTTCGAGGTCGCGAGAAGGAGGGGAGGAGGGGAGGGCAGTCTCGATCGGAGGTGGGGACCACGGTGGGTGGCACGGTGGACAGAAAGGGGGGGGGGGCGACGGTCGATTAAGAAGAGGGGGAGGAAGAACAGCGGAGGAGAGAGGATAGAGGAGGAGGGGAGGGGCGCGATGGCCACGCCGACGGTGGCAGCGGCGGCGGTGGGTTCTCCCCCCACGTCGTTCTCTTCCCCCTTTTTTTATTTTCTAAATCGATTTCTGAGTTGTGAGGGGAGGTGAGGATATATATATTATTTATATTATTTTAATTTCAAAAAGCAACTTTTTATTTCGACCTCCAAACGGGACCCACCGCCTGTCGTCCATAGCTAATTACCCCCATTCCGAACACAATGGGATATGTATTATAAGCTGATTCGATCGTTTCGATCAGTTTCCATCAAAATCAACATATAACTCTATATATTGAATTTGAACGCGTATTTCAATTTACCGGGGCCACATACGGACTCTAAAAATTCCAGAAAAATATTTTCTAGCTTCGTATTGACGATACGGTCCTAATAAATCTAATTTCGTCAAATTCTGAGACCGTTTGAAAAATGGCCATTTTCCAGTCAGTTAAAATCAACTAAAACTGGTCAAACGCGTTTTACTTTGCCACGCTTACATATTGATTCAAAAAATTATGAATTTTGAAACCTAGCAATAACTTGACATCACAGATCCAACAAAAGTGGTTTCGTCGAAAACCGAGGTCATTTGCAAAGTTTCCATTTTTAAGGGCTAGAATTCCATAGCGACTGTTCTGAATTTTCGACTGGACGTAACTTTTGATTTCCTCTATGAAATTTTGATTTTTCGGATTCGTTGGAAAGATATTTTCAAATAGATTCTAATATTTTTGGTTTCGCCAAAATTCGGTTTATTTTGCACCTGGTACCTTCATTTGAACTTTGAAATCGAATTATCGAACTACCGCGCCATTTTCAATTCATTTTATAATTAAAAATAAATATTTATATTCTAACGACGATTCAAATAAATATATACGTTCTAATTCTATTCAAAATAAATTTCTCGTCGTTATTATTTAAAATAATTCATTTTCAATATTCAAAATTCATCAAAATTGTCAAAATAAAAAATTTTAATTGGCTCAGAATTTCCGGGTTATTTCAATCTCCCCCACTTAAAACTTTTTGTCCCCGAAAAGGAACGAAGCTGAAAGTTGTCTTACAAACCAACTCAACTTTCATTATTTTCTTTACGGCTTAAGTTCTTCAACTTTTCAGCTTCTAAGAACCTTTCAAATTTTTCAAAAATTTGGCTAACACCCTAAATTTCCGAAAAATTTCGCCATAACCTCCCCTGCACCGGGAACTTCAGGATATTTCATATAGCCTCCCATGGCCTTCTTCAATCCATAAAGAAAAAGAAACAGCCAAGCGGCTAGCTAATCGGCTCATAAAATCATCCAAAACCCAAGAAATACAATAAACGTGTACCTATTTGTCGGGCAAACAATTTTATTCCTCTTCTCTAGCCTCCTTGCTATGACCTGTTCAATGTAAGTACATGTATATGCATGCAATTGTAATCATTTTTCAATACATTTCAATATTTGGTTCAATTTGGCATAAATGGTTAAAAATACCAAACAAATAAACAAACAACACAACCATCAATCAATTAGTTGATTAGCTTTTCAAATTCATAATTTTGATATATAGTCAAAAATCACATTTTTGGTGCCAATTCACAACAATGAACCTATCTAATTTTGGTTCTCACACCAGTCTAATGGAAATATATAGATATCACACCTTCGTTACTAGAGTGTGATTAGAGTGTGATTCTATATCTATCCCCGGGCGCGGTAGTCCCAAAAATAAACTTTAATATTAGAGTCTAATGAAAAATATTTTTTAAGCGCTGCAGCATTATCAGAATCATCCCCGGGCGACTAGAGTGTGATTCTATATCTATCCAGTATATTAAAACTTCGAATATACGATCATGACGCGTATATGCAAAATCTTTATATACTCGATTGTCCAAATCAATACAAATAAAATATTCAAATACGTATAAAACGATTTAAATTTCAAAACAAATTTGTTTTAATTTTAAAATATACTCTTCACACTCATTCTAGGATACTACTGATCCTATCTCTAACAAGTCATTCTCTTATTGGATATTGCTAATCCAATTTCTGATGAATTCTTTCACACGGTTCTAATGTGTCTTGTTCTCGATCTCTGTAAACCAGAGCTCTGATACCAAATGAAGGGACCCGAACTTCCCCGTGAAGGAAAGCACGGATAGAGTTGAGAACAAGACGAATCAGAACACAAGCAGAAGAACATTTCATAGTTTATTACAACAATTCCATCAGATTACAAGAATATACAGAGTATGAATAAATAAAATACATTCGATAAATATCAGAGATTACAATAAATTACTTAGCAGCGGAAAAACAATACAAAACACAGCTGAAAGTAATATACGGATACAGAGCTTTCCGGGCATCATTCCAGCTGTAAATCAGGATCCCGTGAATATAAATCTGCAAAACCAAAACTACTAGCTGCCCGTGCGGAAAATAAGGGCACCCAGAGTTTATGTTAAAACAATAAACTCCAGGTCAGTCATGTGACTGGTGCGATAACTAAAACAGTTATTTAAAACTTTACTTTAATAGAGAGTAATTCAAGGGACCAAGCCGTATAACACGGAACGGGATTACTCCCAAAAATACTAGTGCATATAACAAAACAGCGCAATGCTTTTTGGAAAAATGAAGCTATTATAAGACCCAGGTCCCATCACACAATCAACGCAAGCCGGAGGATAGGGTTTTCCCTTATAATAGCCAAATAATGCTTGATACGTTTAAAAACAAATCATTTGATACTATTATAAGTGTATAGTGTCAAAACATTTTCAATCATAAATATCAATCATAGACGGCATGGGTACCATATATCATGTCACCATACTAGGTTCTACAATCAAAACCGCAAGTCACGTATTGGAAATTTGATTTACGTCATGAGTCGAGGTAAGGGGCAAGCTCCTCTCCGATTTGAGACACTCTAGCAAATGTCTCAGGACCACACACAACGATCCTTGGATGCTTCAGGGACGGTCCTCTCCTACTTTTGAGGCTTAATTATTCATGAACACACGTTTCCCGATCCTTTCAGACCTATATCCGAGGCGCCTCGCGTTCCAACAACCACACAGGTGAAAAGTGTATAAATGTCAGCCAGTTTAAGCACTTACACCACCACTAGCTAGAAAGAAACGTCGTGCTCTCCCTGCAGTAACTATCCCGTTTTTGACTCATACCGAGGTGCGAGGCTCGCGAATTCACGTTATACACAAAGCTATGCAACACAGGCCGTGCTTTGATCATCAACCACAAGACTTTGCTTTTCAACAGAAGTCTTGATCATTTGCCACTTAGGCATGACACACAGGCAATTCACTCCATGCGGCTGATGTCCATCGATATACAACCTCTGAGCTCGTACGTCTCAGAGAAGGACGTTAAGCAAGAGAATAAATTCTCCGCCGCCAAACTGATGTATATTTAATAGAAATCAATTAACACAGAATAAAATCCAGTGTCAGACACACAGTCCATTTACAAGTTCGTTCTGGGTCTGAACGAAATCGGAGGCACTTTCCTCGCATATCCATCGATCTCCAAGTAAGTCTGGACGATACCAACTGATTCCCTCATCCTGTGTGTACAGCCCAATCAAGATCATCAGTAATCACCCAAACGATGTGAAAACTTCTGGTCTTCAACCACCGTCTTCATCTTCGAATTATCGTCGAATCGGTTATTCAGAATGGGTATAAACTCAGCCTTTCCGAATAACCCGCGTATATAATAAACAAATGTTACACAAACACAACATACGCCTCATTCCAATTCAGAATATTCTTTTATTCTGATATTCACATTTTTAGGGAAAGGTTCCCATTAATTTTATCAAAGATAAATTCTTCTAAATTTATTCTTTAATCTTCCTTTGGGTATCATTTCAAACCATATTATGGTTTTCCAAACAAGTCGGGATTAGTGAACCACACCGAAGTAATTATTTATTTTATTTCCCAATCCCAACCTATTTATGCCATGGAGCAAAACTGGTAATACTCCATATCTAACACCACGGTGCTATCGGTAAAATTAATTACCATTTCACGTTCAAATCTAATTAAAGATTTAACTATCGCTTTGGAGCAAAACTGGTGATACTCCATTCTCGATCATTTTAATCTAATTAAAGATTCATTAAAACTCCACTTAGTTTTAATCTTCTCAAATATCAATATCATGCCTTCAACTGGGTTAAAGAACCAATGTCATCTAAAACCCGGTTCACGATAAACCCAAAATCACATTCCATTGTTAATCGGGTTAAAGAACAGGTGTTATTCAAAACACCGCTCACGATAAACCCAAAAAAAAACCAATTTAAATTCAATTCCAGTTAAATACTAGTTAACTGGACAATTTCACTAAATCTTAATTAAAAGATTTATTCTTTTCTAAATTGGGTTCAAGAACAGTGTTGTTTAAGACACCATTCACGACGAACCCAAAATCCCATTTGATATTAAACACAAGGCTCTGAATAGAAAATATATCGGCTTATATTCAACATCAAATTCTGCAACCAACAAATATCGTATTGGAAATAACGATATAAATATATCTTTCAAATTTCCATAACCATACCTGTATAATCACGAAATCCAACATCGAAATATTCCGAAGATAATTTCGATTCAAATCCATTACAATTCGTATATTGGAAATTTCTGGTTATTTTAAAACCACTTCAAATCTAGTTCAAAACTAGTTCATTTCGATAAAAATATATTTTTATCTTTTCAAATATGGAATTTTTCATCCCAGTTCTTTCCAATTCATATATTGTGATTTTACACAAATTATTTGTATTTTTAATAATTTTATCAATGCCCGTACAGTCGATATCCAATAACGGTCGTCGAACTGCACTTACAGCGACCTTTCCCAAATTTGATTTGGACATAATTCCAAATCCAACCGTTAGATTTCAAATATCTAATTTTCATTGGAAAGCACTTTTCGATACGAACCCAACGGTTCCGGTTTCAGGAGAATCCGACAGTCGGATCTCCCGTAACGTCAATTCAAAGTCAATGGTCGAAATTCGCGAACTGCCGCTGCGCAGCGCGTTCTATTCAGGCCATTTAATATATATATAATATATATTATATATATTTCATCGATTTCAATTCAAAACGTATTTTATAATTCAATTTCAAAAAAAATTCAACTTCATATTCAACTATAAATCAAAATTGAATATTCCATATCACCAATATATATAATGATAATATTTTCAAAATATTATATTTTGAAATCACTTCCTTTTTCTATATTCGAATAGAATCGATATAAATATCGTTCGCGTCAAAATGGCGCATCTATCAATACAGCTTTATATATTTTAAAAACTTCGTTATTCTATTCAATAAATGAATATTTTCTTCAACACATGAATATATATATATATTATTCAACACAAGAATATATATTATTTCTTACTTACAATGAAAGGGTGAATTTTATTGTATAAATATTTTATTCAACACATGAATACACTTTCAACACATGAATTCTCAACACATGAGCATCGTCAACACATGACTATTTATTCTATTCAACACATGAATTTTCTTTTATAATATTCTTTATTTTCCAAATTGGAATGAGGCCCAATCAATTACCATATAATGTTAATTATATGGATTCCATACAACACATGTATATAATAACAACGATAAATAATCGACCATCATCCAAAGTGCACCACACAACTGCATAAGCATTAAATATGAATAATTAATGCTTACATAGTCTGTCGACCAATCGATCGACATAGAACTAAATAATTGGGATTAGTGTACGCCAAATATCATCCCAACACCCATGTGGGGTTTCAAATCAACAAACACATATTTTTATTCACACACACGTTAAAAATAATATTTTAACTATATAAATATTTTATTTCATTTCACAGCACAGAATCAATTTTCACCACAACCAACAATCAAACATACAAGCCATCCATGCTCTGTGGCGATGGGTGTCTGGTGCTGCTAAGCACCGTCTGCATTCTAATATATATTTTTAACTAGAAATGAAAATTTAAAGTGAGAAGTTCTCACCGACTAGCTAAACCAAATGTCACGACTCTTCATGTGTAGAAATCTTCGTCGTGCTCGCCTTTCGTCAATTTCATTGTCTGTAGCCACTACATATATAAAAAATTATATTTTTATATTGTTACTATATAGATAAAAATTCTATATTTACACTGCTACTATATAGATAAAAATTCTATTTTTACACCGGTGTTCATATAATAAAGAATATATTTTTATCACGCTATTCTCTATATAAAAATTATATTTTTATATATAAAGATCGTATTTTTATATCACGGCTACATATGAAAAAATCACTCCTTTACAACGCTACTTCCATGATAAAAATTATATTTTTATCTTGCTAGTAATATAATAAAAATTATATTTTTATTACTCTACATGAATAAAAATCATATTTCTATACCTCCTACATGATAAAGATCGAATTTTTATTATCTATATAATATAAAAATCATATATTTCCACTGCCTTCATGATAATAAAAATCAAAACTTTATTATTTAAAAATCATTTCTTTTCTACTTTAAACATCCCGCCTTTTCACTACTAAAAATCTAACCTTTCTATATTATAAAAATCGAACTCTTACTACTCTACTTAAGTAAAAATCATATTTTTACTATTCTTACAAATATAAAAATCATACCTTTCTCTACTAATAAAATTATACCTTTTTCTTTTAATACAAAAACTGAAATTTTTCTAATTTAAATAAACTAATTACTTCAAAATAAATAAATAAAGTAAAACACTTACTTTAATTCTCGTTTTCTGAGTAGTAGGGGGGTCTAACAGCGGGTTTGGGGATTGGAAGGGGGCTCGAGGTCGCAAGAAGGAGGGGAGGGCGGTCTCGATCGAAGGTGGGGACCACGGTGGGTGACGCGATGGACAGAAAGGGGGGGCGACGGTCAATTAAGAAGAGGGGGAGGAAGAAGAGCGGAGGAGAGAGGATAAAGGAGGAGGGGAGGGGCGCGATGGCCACGCCGACGGTGGCAGCGGCGGCGGCGGGTTCTCCCCTCCCCCCCACCTCGTCGTTCTCTTCCCCCTTTTTTTAATTTTCTAAATCGATTTCTGAGTTGTGAGGGGAGGTGAGGATATTTATATTATTTTATTATTTTAATTTCAAAAAGCATCTTTTTATTTCGACCAACAAGCGCGACCCACCGCCTATCGTCCATAGCTAATTACCCCCATTCCGAACACAATGGGATATGTATCGTAAGCTGATTCAATCGTTTCGACCAGTTTCCATCAAAATCAACATGTAACTCTATATATTGAATTTGAACGCGTATTTCAATTTACCGGGGCCACATACGGACTCTAAAAATTCCAGAAAAATATTTTTTACCTTCGTATTGACGATACGGTTCTAACAAAACTAATTTTGTCAAATTCCGAGACCGTTTGAAAAATGACCATTTTCCAGTCGATTAAAATAAACTGAAACTGGTCAAACGCGTTTTACTTCGCCACGCTCACATATTGATTCAAAAAATTATGAATTTTGAAACCCAGCTATAACTTGACATCACGGATCCAACAAAAGTGGTTTCGTCGAAAACCGAGGTCGTCTACCAAATTTCAATTTTTAAGGGCCAGAATTCCATAGCGACTATTCTGAATTTTCAACTGGACGTAACTTTTGATTCCCGCTATGAAATTTTGATTTTTTGGGTTCGTTGGAAAGATATTTTCAAATAGATTCTAATATTTTTGGTTTCGCCAAAATCCGGTTTATTTTGCACCCGGTACCTTCATTTGAACTTTGAAATTGAATTATCGAACTACCGCGCCATTTTCAATTCATTTTATAATTAAAAATAAATATTTATATTCTAAGACGATTCAAATAAATATATACGTTCTAATTCTATTGAAAATAAATTTCTCGTCGTTATTATTTAAAATATTTCATTTTAAATATTCAAAATTCATCAAAATTGCCAAAATAAAAATTTTAAATTGGCTTAGAATTTCCGGGTTATTACAATGACCATATTCCCATCGATTCGAGCACCTAAAACAGATCTTAACCGTATGGATCTGTAGATCTCGCTTTTCTCTACAACTTTGGTTCATAAAATTTTGAATTTCATTGAGTGGATTGAAAGATATTGAGGAGGTAAGTTTCGAATGTTCATGGCCACAAAATGGAGATGGCGGCTAAGCCATTTTTAGGGTTTTGGGGAAAATAAAATAATATTAATTCATCATTTTACGTGTTATAAAGTCAAAAACGGCTCGAAGTCCAAATCAGGCTTGCTTACTACCTAACAATAGGTTTTAAGGCCTTCTGAATGCAATGGGACTAGTGGCGAAGCCCAATTCTGAATCCTATAACAATTTCACTTAAAACGTAATTTATAAAATAAACAACGTACAAATTTCAACGTACATTTTTAATTTACCGGTGCCACATACAAACTCCAAAATTTATGAAATTTGAAATCTAGCTATATTTTGACGATACGGTCCTAACAAAATTAATTGCATCGAATTTTGAGATCGTTTGCAAAATAACAATTTTTGCCTGTTCAATAATATATTAAAATATTCATTATTCATTTATTTGCTTTTAAATTAAATTCAAGGTTTATAGATAATATTCAAATCAAGAAATAAAATAAAATTCATATAAAGTGATAAATCAACAATTTTTAATATTGCATCTTCAATTATCATTAATTCAAACAATTCAATTATGGTTTTCAACATAGAATTTCACAAATTAAATCAATAAATATTATTTACATACATAAAATATCAAAATCGTATTAAATTAAATAATATATTTTATCGCAAAAACTTGGGATGTTACATTCTCTCCCACTTAAAACTTTTCATCCTCGAAAAGGAGCGTAGAATGAAGTGGCAAAATAAAATTAAAATAGTATAAAATTTCTACTAAATTAGAAATAATTAACTTATACAAAACTCACATTTTCACAAAATTTACGGTAAGGTCCGGAAAACAATACTATATATATATATAATCATAAATATACATCTCATCTCAGTGATGAGGCATCCCAAAATGGGGAAAACAATATAAAACGCCAAAATACGATATATAAATTCGATACACGTACCTTTCATTTGCGTTATTAGCGATTTTTTTTTTAGAAAGCAAAGGAAATTTTTATGCGCAAGTAACTCCAATGCAAGAAAGTTTCCTTCAGTAGCTACTAAGCACTCAACAACATATAAAAGAAATAACAAATATATATAAATATGTTTACAGTAAACACAAATGAATTTAGCAATTGCAACTAAAACATAAATAAAATATCCAATCAATTATATTCATTCAACCAAGCAATCTAACAAAAAATTTCAATTGTCACTTTTTATTAGCATAATTTCAGTGTTTATTTCATTCTTAAATTCATTTCCAATGTCAGCGCTTGGTTTTTATTTATTACTCTATATCATTGTTCAAGTTATGAGTTATTGCCGTTTTAAATAAACAACAAAATTTTCCAATTCATATTTAGTTGACATACATTGAATTATGTTTCATATTTAGTTAAACATCCTTCAACACTTCTATCCACCAAATTTAGAGTTCGTTTTTACTTAATTATCGTCCATTTTATTTATAATTTAAATCGCAAATTTCCCTGGCGCTGTTTTTCTGAAATTTTGATTTACACATATCTTCAAATTTACAAGTTGAAATTTAAAATTTTCTCTTTCATTAGGAAACTATAATTCAATAGAACCAGAAGATTCTTGTTTCAAAGAATTCCAACTTATTTTGGATTCTATACATTCATTTAAACTTCAATTCAGAAGATTACGGACTGCCGATATGCGACAAGCTCGTTTTTAATTAATTTAATTAATTCGTTCAACCATCGTTAATTTATAATTATAAGTCTATTCACTTATATTTTCACCAAACCAAACATTATTATCAATACATTTAGTGTATTACTAAATAATTTGCTTAATTGATTTTTCATTGATTCGGTTAATTCATGTTACTTAGTTAAATTGAATTTCACAACGTAACTAAAGTATATCTCGTTTTATTACATAACTTAAATTTTATTTATAACCAATCAAAATTTTCCACTTTGATTTTCCATTCTTTTACTTGTGCACTAATTAATTGCTTATTCTTATAAGATTCAACTTCTTAGATAATTGGTAAGTTATTCATGTTATAGAACATAATTGATTATTACATAAGTTTCAGTGGTTACCGTTCGTTTCAATTTATTATCCAATTCTTAAGAATTTTATTTTAATTATAACTCTCTTAATATTCAGAAGTTTCAATTCATTACTTATTCAAGATTTCAAGAATTAAATTTTCAAATTTTTTTCATATAATATATCGTATACGTAAAACCATACAATAAAAGGGATTTAAATAAAGTTCAATTTCGTAAAACAAAATACAAAATATTAAATGTCTCCCTACTTATACCCTTGAAAATAAACATCGATGATGCGTGCACTCATCACCAAAATCATTTCCAAAGAAAAAGGGTATAGATTTATTTTTCTTTCTTCCAATAATTCATTTAAAAACCATTTCTATATGAAACACTTTTAAAATATAAGTATATTATCTCAAAATAATTTGCAAATCAATATTATAAAATCAACCGAAATCAAATTCTCAAATTCATATTTTACTTCTTATTTTATTTCCGATTGAATTTTCAATATTTCATTTTCTTAAACCAATCAACAACCAATGGTTTTAATTATTAATTAATCGAGTAATAAATGATGAAAATTTAATATTATCATCAACACAATCAAAACTCATATATTTTTCAATAATTATATATATATAATACAATTCAAAACAATATTATGTCAATAAGCTCTGTTTGAGTGTTTGGAAATCCCTATCGATGCCTTGGGGCCCCAAGTACCAACCAGAATTCATAAATTCTCAACATAACAAATCAACATAATACAAAATCATTTTTATATCAAAATACAAGTACGCTCTCTCATATACACTCAAAATCACTCTATAGCATTACTACTCCATCTCTAATGAGTTAATCCTACATAGAGCCAAGGTTTTCGCTAAATTAAAGCACTGATACCAAATGTAACATCTGGGATTTTTGACCGTTCAAATCGACAATGATCCTCAATGTCGATATAAACAAATCAAAAATACGGATAGTTATTATGATTTATATAAGAAAAAGAAGAGGAGAAGAAAAACAAACACGAAATCTCGCAGCGGAAGGACAAAATATAATAATTAAATAACAGTTCATGAAGCTGTTAAAAACTTACATTTGATTACATTTTGCAACAATTATCAGAGTTAACTATAATGAACATACCAACATTTGCAGTGGAAATAAATAATAATGCTTTTGGCAAGCTCCATCTTCATCTTCATAATGTTGTCTTTAATGACTGAAAACTTAGGCTGACCCAAGTGTATTAAAGAAACACAACAAACACTCGGACTAGAACTAAAATATTTTCATGTCAATTAAATCAAATTCATGCGATAATATGAGTGCAATAACTTAAGAGATGTTACGGGAATTTCCATCTCCTAAGGATCCGTTAAACTAGATGCTATATAATATAATACGCTATTATAATAGTGTCTATGGTTAAATATAAAATATTAAAATAGTGTAAGCGGGATTACCATTATTACCCTTAAACCATTTATACGTTGCCGTACAGTTTGCATATAACACACCAGTACGTCGGCGGATAGGGATGCGCCGTGATACGACAACGTTGATCAAAATCGTAGGGGTCTCGATCAGGATAATATGACAAGGAATCTAGGCAATACCCTTCAATAGGATTCTACCGGATTGCGGACCCAGGCCGATGGTAACGCATAGCCGCAACTACCGCCCACCCCAGACATACCCCCAAAATCAATCAAAGGCGCCAATCAATCACAAAGTATATATATGGTGTCAAAGAAGTATGCCTGCTCAGAGTTTCTAACTCATTTAACCTGGGTATGGCTCCTGTTTTAGTCATTTAAATTATGACACGAAGGTCAAGGCTATCCATCATCGTTCTCTTTTCTCAAATCCAGTAATCGCCTCCAAATCCATCCAACACCATTTCTGGAACTTCACCGATACAAAATTATTAATGTGGTTTTCGGTATTTGCAAAGAATATGATAATATTCGATCCTAGTCTCTTTAACAACCAAACGTTTACATTTTTCACACCGGTCAGTTCTTTTACTTGTCAAAGAGGTTCATACCTCATACAAAATATCATGTTTCAAAAACATTTAATATTCAAGATAGAATATTATTTATAATAAAATCTCTTTTTAAAGCAATTTAAAATCTTGAAACCATTCCAACTTAAATAATTTGAATATTAAAATATTTAATAGTAATAGTTTATATATATAATAGAAATATTTTGAAAATAAATAGTTAATTATAAAATGATTTATTAAAATCATTTATAAAATAAATATGAAACGACCCAAACTTCCTAGTAAAGGAAAGCCTAGATTGCTTTGAGAACACACATCAGAACATAAACTGGAGAACATTTTATTGCTGATTACAACAGTTACATCAAAGTACAAGAATATAACAGAGTACGAGTACTTATTACACAATAGAAATACAATAATATCAGAGAATTAAATTACAATTTAAATAGCAGCGGAAAATAATACAAATATGCAACTGAAAGGAATACACGGATACAGAGCTTTCCGAATATCGGTTCAGCTGTAAACCAAGATCCTGTAAATATATCTGCAAAGAGCTACTCGACTGCCCGTGTGGAAAATATGGGCACCCGAGTTTGCCAGTGAAACAAACTACAGGTCAGTCATGGGACTGGTATGAGAAATCTTAACTTAAATTATCTAATAATAAGGATAATCATAGAACCACTCCGCTAACGCGGAACGGGTTTTCCTCATTGGATTGCCAGTGCATAAAATAAAGTAAATCGTTAAACAACGCAATGCTTTTTAGAAAAATGAAATCATTATAAGACTCAAGTCCCATCACACAATGCAACGCAAACCGGAGGATATAGTTTTACCTTATAATGGTCAAAAGATGCTTGATACAATAAAACAGATTTAATATTAGTGAGTATATATATGGGTATATATATTTCAAAACATTTCAATCATAATGTATCAATCATAGACGGCATAGTTCCCCATCCTACTATGTCCCCATACTAGTTCTACAATCAAAACCGTAAGGTCGTATTGGAAATTGGATTTCCATCATGAGTAGAGGCTAGGGACAAGCTCCTCTCCGATTCGAGACACTCTAGCAAATGCCTCAGGATCCCCCGTAGTGAACCCTTGGATCTTCAGGGCCGGTCCCCGCCTAATGGCAGTGGATTGGTTATGCCTGAACACACGATTCCCGGTCCCTTTGGATCTCCATATGACCACTAACGGCCTATAAATCCGAGGCGCCTCAAAATCCATCATCCACATAAGTAAATTGTCAACCAGTTTAAGCACTGACACTACTCCTAGCTAGAAAGAAACATGTGCACTCCCTGCAGTCCTAATACCGTTTTTGACTCATACCGGGGTGTGAGGCTCGCAAAGTCACGCTATACACAAAGCTATGCCGAAATAGGCTATGCTTTGATCATCCCACAAGGCCCTGCTTTTCAACAAAAGCCTTGATCATTTGCATCTTGGCGTGCCACATTGACAATTCACGCCATGCAATCAATCAATATTAATATATACCAGGGTGTTAAGTAGAGAATAAATTCTCCACCACCAAACAGACATACATTAATAGGAATCGATTTAATTCACATGGAACGAAATCCAGTGTCAGACACGCATCCATTTACAAGTCCATTCTGGGTCTGAACGAAACCAGAGACACCTGAGAGGTCCTCGCATATCCGAAACAATCAACAATAGTCCGGACGGCTACCACTGAAGCCCCTTCAAGGTAGCTACTCCCATCATGGGTCTCAGTAGCAACACATCCATCCGATGTGAAGATCGTTGGTCTTCAACCACCGTCTTCATCTTCGACTCTTCATCGTAGTAGTAATTATCCGGAATGGGTTAAACCCGGTCTTTCCGAATAACTCTCGTATTTTTATAATTAAAAATCGAGTACTATAAAAACACATCCAACGTCTCATTCCAATTCAGAATATTTTTCTAATAAAATATTCGCCTTATTCTGTCAAAGATAAGTCCTTTAAATTTATTCTTAAATCTTTGTTTAAAAGATTTATTAAACCCAATTTGGTTTTAAATGTCAAAAATCATTATTCAATGATTATTTAAATTTAAGAAATTAATCTTATCTTTAACTGGGTTAAAGAACTAATGTCATTTAAAAACACAGTCCACGGTAAACCCGAAATCATCTTCCATAAATATGGAATCTTCACAGAAATCAAATCAATATATAATCGTTATAAATCCAATTCCAATTTAATATATTAAATTGGAAAACTTTACTTTTGAAAAATTCCCATTTAAATCTTAAATAAAGATTTATAAATTCCAAATCATATCTTTTCACTGTCAACTGAGTTAAAGAACAAATGTCGCTTAAAAACATAGTTCACAATAAACCCAACTCACATATCACCTTATTTCAATCACTAAATATAATTGAAACTTTTAATAATCTAAATTAAAATATTATTCTTTTCATACGGGGTTTAAGAACAGTGTTATTTAAAACACTATTCACGACAAACCCAAAATCCAATTTATTTAATTTAACTTCAATTAAATATTAATATATTGGAAAACTTCATTAAATCTAAATTTAATGATTTTATTCTAGCTAATAACTAGTTCATTTCAATAAAAATATATTTTCCTAAAATATATTCTTTTTCTAAGATATTTTCTAAAATATTCTTTTCTAGAATATTCTTTATTGGAATGTGACTCAACTAACAACCATGTATTGCATGAAATCAACCATCATGATAAATAATTATCAAACACCCAAATAACAAGCAAAGTGGATTCTACACTAAATATTGGGACTAGTGTGGATCAAATATCATCCCAACACCCGTGTGGGGTTTCATCCAACAATCAAATAATAAATTATTTGTGCACTTGGGCGTTGTGTAAAAATTATCGACCCAATCACATAAACAAGTCGGATGACTTGTAAATGGAAGTGGAATATTCAGTTTGAATATACTAAACATTATATCAAGCATTTCAACATTACGGACACATATTCCATGCCATCCCTAACATCATATTTTTAACATATGATCTTTTATTGTAACTAATTGACAATAAAAATATTAACTTTTATTTCGAATCTTCTTATTGTTAACAATTGACAACAACAATCTTAACTTTTATTTCTATTCTTTTTATTGTTAATAAATGACAATACAAATTCTAAGCTTTATTTCTATTCCTTTTTATTGTCTCTAAAATGACAATAAAAATGCAACTTATAAGTCTCGTCATATAAAATGTCAATAAAAATCTATCTTTTATTCCAACTCTTGTTATTGTAAACAAATGACAAATAAAATCTATTCTTTCAATTGAAAACAATATTACATGAGAATGTAATCTTCTAACTCTATTCTTTTTATTGACAACAATATTACATGTAAGTGTAATGTTCTAATTCTATTCTCTTTAACGATATTTTTAATCCTAAGAAACATTGCCTAACAAAAAATGTTCCTTTAATCATATTAAACATTTCTAAACAAAAATGTACTTTTTATCCTATTTAACATTTCTAAACAATATGATAATTTTGATCTAATTCTTTTCAATGACCAAAAACGGATATTTTTGGTTTAATCATTTTGTTTTAACAACCAAAAATGTATATTTTGGTTAAACTCTCTTTTTAATGACCAATAATGACTATTTGGGTTTAACTCTTTTTAATGTAAACAAAACTATATATTTTGATCTACTTCTTTTTAATGTACTCAAATGTTCATTTTTGTTTAATCCTTTTTTCTATACACAAATATGTTCATTTTTATTTCATTCCTTTTTTAAATGAACATTTCTAATTCATTCTTTTAAAATGACCAAAACTGATAATTTTGTCTAATCCTTTTAATGTAATAATAATGACAAATTTGTCAAATTCTTTTAATGTAAACTAAATGTGAAGATTTGGTCTACTCCTTTTATGTAAACAAAATGTGCTGATTTTGTCCAATCTTTTTAAATAACCAAAAATGTGAGTCCTTGTCTAATCTTTTTAAATAAACAAAAATGTGGGTTCTTGTCTAATCTTTTTAAATAAACAAAAATGTGGGTTCTTGTCTAATCTTTTTAAATAAACAAAATATGATATTTTTCTTCACTAATCATGTTTTACACAAAATGATACTTTTCTTCACTAATCATGTTTTACACAAAATGATATTTTAATTTGCAAAACCCATTTCTAACAAAAATGTGGTTTTTATTTATATAACAACTTTCAAATTAAAATGTCATTTTTATATGCATAATACATTTCAAATAAAAATGTTGATTTTATTTACATAACAAGTTTCAAATCAAAAACGTCATTTTATTTGCATAACACATTTCTAATAAAAAGATTTTATTATTTAATAAACATTTTCTAACAAAAATGTACTTTTTAATTCTAATTTCATTTTCTAAAAAAAATGTATTCTTTATTCTAATTTCATTTTCTAACAAAATAATGTATATTACTAATTCATTCTTTTCAATGTAAAAAAAAAAATACATTTTTAACTCGTTCTTTTTCATGTATAAAAATATACATTTTTAACTTATTCTCTTTAATGTATGAAATTATACATTTTATTTTATTCATGTCAAAGTGACAAAAATGTCCTTTTATCATATTTAACATTTTTAAACAAAAATGTCCTTTTATCTTATTTTACATTTTTAAACAAAATTGTCCTTTTATCTTATTTGTCATTTTTAAACAAAAATGTCCTTTTATCATCTAATTAACCAAAATGTTAATTTTGTCCTTTTTCTCTAATAATTTTTTTTTTTTTTTGACAAAAATGGTCATTTTATTCCCTAATCAATCTTTTGATAAAAATGTGGTTTTCACTTCTATAATCATACTTTGACAAATATGTGATTTTAATTTTCATAACACTTTTCAAATAATAATGTTGTTTTTATTTACATAACTAGTTTCCAATCAAAAATGTAAATTTGATTTGCATAACACCTTTCAAATAAAAGTGCTGTTTTTATTTTTCTAACCCATTTCCAATCAAAAAATATAATAATTTTTGATTTGAATAACACATAAACCACAATCAACATAATCAACAAGCAACGATACAATATCATACATTGCAGATCTAAATGAGTTTACATACACACAATGATTTACAAGAGCAAGAAAAATAATTAAAATTTAATTAAACTATTAAATCAGAATTCTTACTTTGTGTTTAATTCAGATCTGAATTTCTGATTTTCTGATTTGCTCTGTTTCAGTTCCAGTCTATTCCATGACGAAGCTCTCGTGAAGACGATTCAAAAGTTTCCGAAACCATTCAGTTCTGTTTTCATTTGAGAAAGTTATAGGATTTTAAACTTTTAAAGATCATTGAATTAATAATATTATAAATAAAAAGTTAATTACATCATTATCCCTCTAATCATCCTTCTTCTACATCGTTCAAACTCCAGGAAAAGGAACCCAACGTTCGAACTCAACCTCCACCTGCGTGCGCCTCTCTGGAAGACCGGAGCCTGATCGAACCACCTCATCTCAAAGCCGTCAACACCACCTCCTTGCGCCGCCCACCATAGCCAACTCGCCCCTTGCTTGCCCCGAAAAACATGCCCCAACGTGGAACCTTTGGACTCCAGATTTGCACGGAATACGCCATGGAATTAAATCATATCCGTTGAGTATTTAGATCATAGTAGGATCTTCGAATTTTCTTTTATTAGTTTGATGTTCAAGGCCGTGGATTGAGAGAAAAATGAGGGAGAACGATGGAGGATTTCGGCCATACTTTTGAAACAGGCGGCTGCTCATTTGATTAGGGTATCAGGGTTGCGTATTTTCCCATGTATTTATACGTGTATTTTATATTTAATTTATCTATTTAATTCCTTTTAATTTCAATATAACTCGTATATCGTTCATAACTCCAAATCCAACCCAACGAGTCTCGCTCCAAGCTAAATACCCCCGTCCCGGACACAATGGAATATGTCTCGTAACCCAGTTCAGATGTTACGATATGGTTTTCTTTTAATTTAATTATAAATCATTTAATTATTAATTCAAACATACATTTTAAATTACCGAGGCCACATACGAACTCCAAAAATTACAAAAAAATTATTTCTAGTTATGTTTTGACGATACGGTCCTAACAAAACTAGTTTCGTCGAATTCTGAGACCGTTCGTAAATGGCCATTTTCAAGTCTATTAAATTTAACAGAAATGGTCAAAACACATTTTCTTTTACCACACTAACATATTAATTTGAAAAATTCTGGAAAATTAAACTTAATAATAATTTGAAATTCCGGTTCCGACAAAAGTGGTTTCATCGAAAACCGAGGTCGTTTGCAAAATGGCTATTTTTAAGGCTATATATTATATTAAAATATAATTAAATTCTACAGCGACTTTTCTAAATTTTAAACTGGACATAACTTTCTAATTTCAAAGTGAGATTTCAGTTTCTTATATTCATTAGAAAGATATGATCGAACAGATTTAAATATTTCTTGTTTCGCTCAATTCTGATTTATTTTGAATCCTGTACAGTCAGTTAAAGTTTAAAATCAAATTTTCAAACTACAACGCTGTTTTAAACTCCTTTTGTAATTAAATTAAATTTATTATTTTTAAAATAAATTTTTAGTCATTATTATTTAAAATAAATTATTTCAAATATTAAAAATCCATTAAAATTTCTAAAATAAAATTTTTAAATTGGCCCCAAAATTCCGGGCTGTTACAATCGCCCCCACTTAAAATCTTTTCGTCCTCGAAAAGGAACGTAACTAAAAGTTGTTTAATTAACCAACTCAGCTTTAAATTTTTATTTATTGGTTTCAATAATTTTATTTGTTAGATTAATTATCATTCCAATATTTCAATTAGTTAACTAATTATCAAACATCACAACCAGCAATCAATTAGGTGATTAATTTTTCAAATATATATAACTTTTATATATAGCCAAAAATCATATTTTAGTACAAATCACAGCAATGTGTACTAACTAAGTTTTGGTTCTCGTACCAGTCAATGGAAATATATAGAAATCCCACTTTCTAGACTCGAACATAAGTGCTGGTGATGGTGCACTGATCATCATAATTATCTCCGGGCGACTAAAGTGTGATTCTATATCTACCCAGTATATTAAAACTTCGAATATCCGTTAATTACTCGTATATTCGAAATCTTTATATACTCGATTGTCCACATCAAAATATAATAATATACTTAAATACGTATTTTAAGACAAAATTTTCAAAACTAAATTTATTTTTTAATTTATTTTTTCAAAGAAAATAATACTCTTCACACTCGTTCTAGGATACTACTGATCCTATCTCTAACGAGTTATTCTCATTGGATATTACTAATCCAATCTCTGATGAATTCTTTCGTTTGGTTCTAATGTGCCTTGTTCTCGAGCTCTATAAACCAAACCTCTGATACCAAATGAAACGACCCAAACTTCCCAGTAAAGGAAAGCCTAGATTACTTTGACAACAACACACATCAGAACATATATAAACCGGAGAACATTTTATTGCTGATTACAACACTTACATCAGAGTATAAGAATATAACAGAGTATGAGTACTTATTACACAATAGAAATACAATAATATCAGAGATTTAAATTACAATTTAAATAGCAGCGGAAAATAATACAAATATACAACTGAAAGGAATACACGGATACAGAGCTTTCCGAATATCGCTTTAACTATAAACCAGGATCCTGTAAATATTTCTGCAAAGAGCTACTCGACTGCCCGTGTGGAAAATATGGGCACCTGAGTTTGCCAGTGAAACAAACTACAGGTCAGTCATGGGACTGGTATGAGAAATCTTAACTTAAATTATCTAATAATAAGGCTAATCACAGGACCACTCCGCTAACGCGGAACGGGTTTTCCCCATTGGATTGCCAGTGCATAAAATAAAGTGAATCGTTAAACAATGCAATGCTTTTTAGAAAAATGAAACCATTATAAGACTCAAGTCCCATCACACAATGCAACGCAAACCGGAGGATAGAGTTTTACCTTATAATGGTCAAAAGATGCTTGATACGATAAAACGGATTTAATATTAGTGTGTATATATATGGGTATATATATTTCAAAAAATTTCAATCATAATGTATCAATCATAGACAACATAGTACCCCATCCTACTATGTCGCCATACTAGTTCTACAATCAAAACCGCAAGGTCGTATTAGAAATTGGATTTCCATCATGAGTCGAGGCTAGGGGCAAGCTCCTCTCCGATTCGAGACACTCTAGCAAATGCCTCAAGATCCCCCGTAGTGAACCCTTGGATCTTCAGGGCCGGTCCTCGCCTAATGGCAGTGGATTGGTTATGCCTGAACACACGCTTCCCGGTCCCTTTGGACCTCCATATGACCACTAACGGCCTATAAATCCGAGGCGCCTCAAAATCCATCATCCACATAAGTAAAATATCAGCCAGTTTAAGCACTGACACTACTCCTAGCTAGAAAGAAACGTGTGCACTTCCCGCAGTCCTAATCCCGTTTTTGACTCATACCAGGGTGTGAGGCTCGCGAAGTCACACTATACACAAAGCTATGCCGAAATAAGCTATGCTTTGATCATCCCACAAGGCCATACTTTTCAACAAAAGCCTTGATCATTTTCATCTTGGCGTGCCACATTGACAATTCACTCCATGCATTCAATCACTATTAATATATACCAGGGTGTTAAGTAGAGAATAAATTCTCCACCACCAAACAGACATACATTAATAGGAATCGATTTAATTCACATGGAACAAAATCCAATGTCAGACACGCATCCATTTACAAGTCCGTTCTGGGTCTGAACGAAATCGGAGTCACCTGAGAGGTCCTCGCATATCCGAAACAATCAATAATAGTCTGGACGGCTACCACTGAAGCCCCTTCAAGGTAGCTACTCCCATCATGGGTCTCAGTAGCAACACATCCATATGATGTGAAGATCTCTTCAACCACCGTCTTCATCTTCGACTCTTTGTCGTCATAGTAATTATTCGGAATGGGTTAAACCCGGTCTTTCCGAATAACTCTCGTATTTTTATAATTAAAAATAGAGTACTATAAAAACACATCCAATGTCTCATTCCAATTCAGAATATTTTTATAATAAAATATTCGCCTTATTCTATCAAAGATAAATCCTTTAAATTTATTCTTTATTCTTTCTTTAAAAGATTTATTAAACCCAATTTGGTTTTAAATGTCAAAAATCATTATTCAATGATTATTTAAATTTAAGAAATTAATCTTATCTTTAACCAGGTTAAAGAACTAATGTCATTTAAAAACACAGTTCACGGTAAACCCGAAATCATCTTCCATAAATATGGAATCTTCACAGAAATCAAGTCAATATATAATCGTTATAAATCCAATTCCAATTTAATATATTAAATTGGAAAACTTTACTTTTGAAAAATTCTCATTTAAATCTTAAATAAAGATTTATAAATTCCAAATCATATCTTTTCACTGTCAGCTGAGTTAAAGAACAAATGTCGCTTAAAATCATAGTTCACAATAAACCCAACTCACATTTCACCTTATTTCAATCACTAAATATAATTGAAACTTTTAATAATCTAAATTAAAATATTATTCTTTTCATATGGGGTTTACGAACAGTGTTATTTAAGACACTATTCACGACAAACCCAAAATCCAATTTATTTAATTTAACTTCAATTAAATATTAATATATTGGAAAACTTCATTAAATCTAAATTTAATGATTTATTCTAGTTAATAACTAGTTCATTTCAATAAAAATATATTTTCCTAAAATATATTCTTTTTCTAAGATATTTTCTAAAATATTCTTTTCTAGAATATTCTTTTTTGGAATGTGACTCTACCAACAACCATGTATTGCATGAAATCAACCATCATGATAAATAATTATCAAACACCCAAATAACAACCAAAGTGGAATCTACACTAAATATTGGGACTATGTGGATCAAATATCATCCCAACACCCGTGTGGGGTTTCATCCAACAATCAAATAATAAATTATTTGTGCACTTGGGCGATGTGTAAAAATTATCGACCCAATCACATTAACAAGTCGGATGACTTGTAAATGGAGTGGAATATTCATTTTTAATATACTAAACATTATATCAAGCATTTCAACATTACAGACACATATTCCATGCCATCTCTAACATCATATTTTTAACATATAATCTTTTATTGTAACTAATTGACAATAAAAATATTAACTTTTATTTCGAATCTTCTTATTGTTAACCAATGTCAACAACAATCTTAACTTTTATTTCTATTCTTTTTATTGTTAATAAATGACAATAAAAATTCTAAGCTTTATTTCTATTCCTTTTTATTGTCTCTAAAATGACAATAAAAATGCAACTTATAAGTCCCGTCATATAAAATGTCAATAAAAATCTATCTTTTATTCCAACTCTTGTTATTGTAAACAAATGACAAATAAAATATATTCTTTCAATTGAAAACAATATTACATGAGAATGTAATTGTAATAACCCGGAAAATCTGGGCCAGTTTAAAATTTTTATTCTGGCGATTTTAGCGAATTTTGATTATTTAAAATGAGTTATTTTAAATAATATCGGCGAGAAATTTATTTTGAATATAATGTGAACGTATATATTTATACGCGTCGTCGTTAGAATATAAATATTTATATATAATTATAAATAGAATTGAAAATGGCGCGGTAGTTCGATAATTCGATTTCAAACTTCAATTGAATGTACCGGGTGCAAAACAATCCGGATTTTAGTGAAACCAAAAATAATGGGATCTAATTGATAATATCTTTCCAACGAATCCGAATAATCAAATTTTCATAGCGGGAATCAAAAGATATGTCCAGTTGAAATTTCTGAATAGTCGCTATGGAATTCAGGCCCTTAAAAAGGGACATTTTGCAAACGACCTCGGATTTCGACGAAACCACTTTTGTTGGGTCCGGAATGTCAAGTTATTGCTAGATTCCAAATTTCATAATTTCTCGAATCAATATGTGCGCGTGGCAAAGGAAAACGCGTTTGACCAGTTTCAGTTGATTTTAATCGACTGGAAAATGGCCATTTTTCAGACGGTCTCAGAATTCGACGAAACTAGTTTTGTTAGGACCGTATCGTCAATACGAAGCTAGAAAATATTTTTATTGAATTTTTAGAGTTAGTATGTGGCCCCGGTAATTTGAAATGTACGTTTAAAATTCAATATAGTGATTTAAAGGTAAATTTAACGGAAACTGATTCGAACGATCGAATCAACCTACGAAACAAGTCCCATTGTGTTCGGAATGGGGGTAAAACACTATGGACGACAGGCGGTGGGCCTCGTTTCGAGGTCGTATGAAAAAGTCAACTTTTAGTAAATAAAAAAAAAATATCTCCCTCTCCTTATATCCGCTCAGGCCCCCCTCCCCCACGTTTAAATCAATTCAGAAAAAAAAAAGAAAAAAAAGGGATCGACGGAATCTCATCGCCCCAATTCGATCAGCGCCGAGCCACCGCGAGTGGGCCCCGCTGCCGCGCCTCCCTGCCAGATCCCCCTCCTCTCCGTCGATCTCCACTTCCCCAAATTGAACTCACGAAGCCGCTCCACCTAGAAACCCCCCCTCCCCAAAATCGAGACCCTGAAGCCCGACGCCACCCCCTTGCTCCACCAGAACGGACCCGCGGCAAGCACCCCTCCAATTGCCATTCTCTTCCCCTTCCCCCCCGAGCTAGATTCCTACGGTGAGTGTTTAAAAAAAACGATTTTTATAGTGTTTAAAAACCGATTTTTATAGTGTTTAAAAACCGATTTTTATAGTGTTTAAAAACCGATTTTTATAGTGTTTAAAAACCGATTTTTATAGTGTTTAAAAACTGATTTTTATAGAGTTTAAAAACTGATTTTTAAAAAGGGTTTAAAAACTGATTTTATTTTAAGATTTTAAATAGAAAAATATTTGAATTTTAAATGGAAAAAGATTAGAACTTTAAAAGGTGAGAAGGTCGTATTTTGAAATGTGAGAAGATCGTATTTTTATATAGTTGATTTACAGAAAAGATAGGATTTTTATTTGTAGAAAAATTCGATTTTTACATATTGAACTTCGAAGTAAAGATTCTATTTTTATATATTGAACTTTGAAGTAAAAATTCGATTTTTATATATTGAACTTCGAAGTAAAAATTCGATTTTTATATATTGAATAGCGAAGTAAAAATTCGATTTTTACATAGGTAGTGAAAGCGGGCGACGAAGGTAACAAAAAGGCGAGAACGAAGAAGATTTATATCAAAGAAGAGTCAAGATGATTGGATAGCTATCGGTGAGAATTTCTCACCTTTCAATTTCTTTTTCTAGTTATATATATATACTAGGATGCAGACGGTGCTTAGTAGCACCCGACACAACGTCCACAGACCATGGACTTGTTTGTTTGGTTGCATAGATTAGTTTGATGATTTGATTTGAAATTGAATTGTTTGGTGAAATGAAACTGATTTGATTGATGTGTAAATGGCGTGGGCCTTCACTAGACCGGGGATAAGGCTAGGCCTTGTCCCATTTCTAGTATCATGCCGTTATGCCGCCGAAATTTTCTAAAATATGTTAGAAAAATAAAAATATCATTTTTATTGTGTAAATGAAATGAATAGAAATTCATGTGTTAAAATAAAATATATTATCATTAAAAATATAGTTTTAACGTGAAAGTGAATAAATAAATATTTATAAACAAATCGGCCGATTTGTTTATATACACTGATTTGACTAATATTGAATGGGCCGATAAATTTTACACATCGCCCAACTGCACAACTAAAAATCTGTGTTTGATTGTTTGAAACCCCACACGGGTGTTGGGATGAAATTTGAAGTTCACTCATCCTGATTGATTAAATATGTCGATCGATTGATTGACAGGCTGTTATAAGCGTAAGAAATCTATATTTGATGCTTATACAGTGTAGTGCACTTTGGTTGATGGCTGATTGTTTATTATTGCTATTATATACATGTGTTGAGATTAGTCGTGTGTTGAAATAAATATAGATTCATGTGTTGAATGGGATAATATTCATTTGTTGGATAGAATAAAGGAGTTTTGAAAATATAAAGCCGTGTTAATTAGATTGACGCCATTCTGACGTAAACGATATTTATATCGATTTTATTCATTTTGAAATGAATTGAATTGAAAACGATTTCGAAATGAATTGAATTGAAAACGATTTCGAAATGAATTGAATTGAAAACGATTTCGAAATGAATTGAATTGAAAACGATTTCGAAATGAATTGAATTGAAAACGATTTCGAAATGAATTGAATTGAAAACGATTTCGAAATGAATTGAATTGAAAACGATTTCGAAATGAATTGAATTGAAAACGATTTCGAAATGAATTGAATTGAAAACGATTTCGAAATGAATTGAATTGAAAACGATTTCGAAATGAATTGAATTGAAAACGATTTCGAAATGAATTGAATTGAAAACGATTTCGAAATGAAATGAATTCAAATTGAATAGAAATGAATTTTAAAACGAATTTATAAAGAAGAATTCAATTTTGATTTGAATTGAAATGGAAGTTGAAATTGTTTTGAAACGAATGTAGAACTATTTATAAAATTCGTTTTAAAAGGAAATCGACGAAATATATATAATATATATATATTATATATATAATGGCCTGAATAGAACGCGCCGCGCCGCGGCAGTTCGTGAATTTCGACCATTTATTTCGAGCGGACATTGCGGGAGATCCGACCGTCGGATTCTCCTAAAACCGGAACCGTTGGGTTCGTATCGAAAAGAGCTTTCCAATGAATATTAGAAATTTGAAATCTAACGGTTGGATTTGGAGTTATGTCCAAATCAAATTCGAAAAAGGTCGCTGTAAGTGCAGTTCGATGGCCGTTGTTGGAAATCGACTGTACAGGCCTTGGTAAAATTATTAAAAATATCTATAATTTGTGTAAAATCATAATATATGGATTGGAAAGAGTTGAGCTGGAAAATTCCACATTTGAAAAGATAAAAATAGATTTTTATCGAAATAAACTAGTTTTGAACTAGAATTAAAATCAATTTATTTTTGAAATAAATAAATTGAATTTGAAAGTGATTTTAAAAATAATCAATACTCCCAATACGTGGATTGGACTGGAGTTGAATCGAAATTATCTTCGGGATATTTCAATGTTGGATTTCGTGACTATACAAATATCGTTATGGGGATTTGAAAGATATATTTTATATCGTTATTTCCAATACGATATATGTTGGTTTCAGAATTTGATATTGAATGTAAGCCGATATATTTTCTATTCAGAGCCTTGTATTTAATATCAAATATGATTTGGGTTTATCGTGAATCGTGTTTTAGAAGACATTGGTTCTTTAACCCAGTTAAAGGCAAGATATCGATTTTTGAGAAGATTAAAACTAAGTGGAGTTTTAATGAATCTTTAATTAGATTGAAAAATGAATTGATTATTTAAATTATCAAATCTGAAAGGTGATCGAGAATGGAGTACCACCGGTTTTGCTCCAAAGCGATAGTTAAATCTTTAATTAGATTTGAACGTGAAATGGTAATTAATTTTACCGATAACACAGTGGTGTTAGATGTGGAGTATTACCAGTTTTCTCCATGGGATATATAGGTCGGGATTGGGAAATAAAATAATAATTACTTCGGTGTGGTTCGCTAATCCCGACTAGTTTGGAAAACCATAATATGGTTTGAAATGATATCCAAAGGAAGATTAAAGAATAAATTTAGAAGAATTTATCTTGGATAAAATTAATGGGAACCTTTCCCTAAAAATGTGATATTGTGAATAAAAGAATATTCTGAATTGGAATGAGGCGTTTGATGTGTTTGTGTAACATTTGTTTATCATATACGTGGGTTATTCAGAAAGGCCGGGTTTACACCCATTCTGAATAACCGATTCGACGAGATGTCGAAGATGAAGACGGTGGTTGAAGGCCGGAAGTCTTCACATCATTTGGATAGTTACTGACGATCCTGATTGGGCTGTACACCCAAGAGGATGGAAATAGTTGGCGGTCGTCCAGACATACTTGGAGATGGAAGGATATGCGAGGAAAGTGCCTCCGGTTTTGTTCAGACCTAGAACGGACTTGTAAATGGATGGTGTGTCTGACATTGTATTCCTTTATATTGTATTTGTTGATCTCTGCTAAATATATATCTGTTTGGCGGCGGAGAATTTATTCTCTTGCTTAACGCCCTTCTCTGAGACATATGAGCTCAGAGGTTATATATTGGCAGAAATCAGTGGTACGATATGGATTGATAGTGTGGCATACTGAGATGCAGTGATCCGGACTTTTGTTGAAAAACAAAGTTTGGTGGTTGATGATCAAAGCGCAGCTGATATAGCATGGCTTTGTGTATAGCGTTGATCCGCGAGCCTCACAGCCCGGGATGGTGGTAAACTGATGGTTTGATCAGTATACATTTTTAGTGTAGTGGATTCGGTCGACCGATATTGAGCTTCGTGCTCGGAGGGATAGAGTAAGCGGTGTTTTCTCTTGCTGGGACGTAAGCCGCGGTGATACTTGAGTCCCAAAAGTGCGGATGTGTATAGCGGTGTTTTCTCTCGCTGAGACGTAGGCCGCGGTGATTTGTACTACGCGATCGATCTTTCGAATCAGGAGCCACCATGATGGAAATCCAATTTCCAATACGTGTATTTCGGCTTTATTTGTAGAGCCTAGTATGGCGACATAGTGGGATGGGGCACTCATGCCGTCTATGATTTATATTTATGATTGAAATTGTTTTTGACACTATGCACTTATTATAGTATCAAAGGATTTGTTTTAAACGTATCAAGCATGTTTGGCTGTTATAAGGTAAAACCCTATCCTCCGGCTTGCGTTGCATTGTGTGATGGGACCTGGGTCTTATAATAGCTTCATTTTTCGAAAAAGCATTGCGCTGTTTATTCTATGCACTAGTATTCTTGGGAGGAAACCCGTTCCGTGTTATACGGCGTGGTCCCTTGAATTACTCTCTTTTAAAGTAAAGTTTTAAATAACTGTTTTAGTTCTCACACCAGTCACATGACTGACCTGGAGTTTATTGTTTTAACCTAAACTCTGGGTGCCCTTATTTTCGACACGGGCAGCTAGTAGTTTTGGTTTTGCAGATTTATATTCACAGGATCCTGATTTACAGCTGGAATGATATCTGGAAAGATTTGTATCCGTATATCTCTTCTAGTTGTGTATTATATTATTTTCCGCTGCTATGTACTTAAATGTAATTTAAATCTCTGATATTTCTGTGTAATATTCTTTTATACTCTGTATATTCTTGTAATCTGATGCATTGTTGTAATATACAATGAAATGTTCTTCTGTTTGTGTTCTGATTTGTCTTGTCCTCACAGTAATTCGTTCTTTCTCATCTCTTCGGAGACCGGGGAAGTTTCAGGTCGCTTCATTTGGTATCAGAGCTTTGGTTTACAGAGCTCGAGAACAGGACACATTAGAACCATATGAAAGAATTCATCAGATATTGGATTAGTAATATCCAATGGGAATGACTCGTTAGAGATGGGATCAAAAGTATCCTAGAACGAGTGTGAAGAGTATATTTTTAAAATGAAAACAATTTTTGTTTTGAAAATTTAAATCAATTATTCGTATTTGATTATTTATTTAATTGATCTGGACAGTCCAGTATATAAAGAATTTGCATATACGCCTTGCAAACGTATATTCAGAGTTTTAATATATTGGATAGATATAACATCACACTCTAGTCGCCCGAAGATGATATTGATGATGGTGCATCATCATCAGCATTTATATTCGAGTGTCGAAGGTGTGATATCTATATATTTCCTATTGACTGGTGTGAGAACCAAAATTAGATAGGGCTTATTGTTGTGATTTGGCATCAAAAATCTGATTTTTGACTATGTATCAAAGTTATCAATTTGAAAAGTTAAATTCACTAATTGATTGATGTTTGTGTTGTTTGCCTATTTGTTTGCTAATTTTGAACCTTTATGCCTAATTGAACCGAATATTGAATTATATTGAAAATTGGTTGCATTTGCTTGCATATACATGTATATCATTGAACAAGTCATAGCAAGGAGGCTAGAGCAGAGAATAAAATTTGTTTGCCCGACAAATAGGTACATGTTTACTACATAATTTACTGTTTTGTTTGGGTGATGATGATTTTATGAGCCTATTGGCTAGCCGCTTGGCTTTTTCTTTTTCTTTTTGAGATCTAAAGGACCGGGGAAGCTATTTGAAATTCCCCGATGCTCCCGGTGCAGGGGAGGTTATGGCGAAATTTTTCGAAAATTTAGGGAGTTAGCCAAATTTTGAAAATTCTCAGAAACTGAAAAGTTGGAGAATGGAAGCCAGAGCGAGCGTAGAGTTGATTGATCAAACCACTTTCGACTTTGTTCCTTTTCGGGGACGAAAAGTTTTAAGTGGGGGAGATTGTAATAACCCGGAAAATCTGGGCCAGTTTAAAATTTTTATTTTGGCGATTTTAGCGAATTTTGATTATTTAAAATGAATTATTTTAAATAATATCGGCGAGAAATTTATTTTGAATATAATGTGAACGTATATATTTATACGCGTCGTCGTTAGAATATAAATATTTATATATAATTATAAATAGAATTGAAAATGGCGCGGTAGTTCGATAATTCGATTTCAAACTTCAATTGAATGTACCGGGTGCAAAACAATCCGGATTTTAGTGAAACCAAAAATAATGGGATCTAATTGATAATATCTTTCCAACGAATCCGAATAATCAAATTTTCATAGCGGGAATCAAAAGATATGTCCAGTTGAAATTTCTGAATAGTCGCTATGGAATTCAGGCCCTTAAAAATGGACATTTTGCAAACGACCTCGGATTTCGACGAAACCACTTTTGTTGGGTCCGGAATGTCAAGTTATTGCTAGATTCCAAATTTCATAATTTCTCGAATCAATATGTGAGCGTGGCAAAGGAAAACGCGTTTGACCAGTTTTAGTTGATTTTAATCGACTGGAAAATGGCCATTTTTCAGACGGTCTCAGAATTCGACGAAACTAGTTTTGTTAGGACCGTATCGTCAATACGAAGCTAGAAAATATTTTTATTGAATTTTTAGAGTTAGTATGTGGCCCCGGTAATTTGAAATGTACGTTTAAAATTCAATATAGTGATTTAAAGGTAAATTTAACGGAAACTGATTCGAACGATCGAATCAACCTACGAAACAAGTCCCATTGTGTTCGGAATGGGGGTAAAACACTACGGACGACAGGCGGTGGGCCTCGTTTCGAGGTCGTATGAAAAAGTCAACTTTTAGTAAATAAAAAAAAATATCTCCCTCTCCTTATATCCGCTCAGGCCCCCCCCCCCCCCCCCACGTTTAAATCAATTCAAAAAAAAAAAGAAAAAAAAGGGATCGACGGAATCTCATCGCCCCAATTCGATCAGCGCCGAGCCACCGCGAGTGGGCCCCGCTGCCGTGCCTCCCTGCCAGATCCCCCTCCTCTCCGTCGATCTCCACTTCCCCAAATTGAACTCACGAAGCCGCTCCACCTAGAAACCCCCCCTCCCCAAAATCGAGACCCTGAAGCCCGACGCCACCCCCTTGCTCCACCAGAACGGACCCGCGGCAAGCACCCCTCCAATTGCCATTCTCTTCCCCTTCCCCCCCGAGCTAGATTCCTACGGTGAGTGTTTAAAAAAACCGATTTTTATAGTGTTTAAAAACCGATTTTTATAGTGTTTAAAAACCGATTTTTATAGTGTTTAAAAACTGATTTTTATAGTGTTTAAAACCTGATTTTTATAGTGTTTAAAAACTGATTTTTATAGTGTTTAAAAACTGATTTTTATAGTGTTTAAAAACTGATTTTTATAGTGTTTAAAAACTGATTTTTATAGAGTTTAAAAACTGATTTTTAAAAAGGGTTTAAAAACTGATTTTATTTTAAGATTTTAAATAGAAAAAGATTTGAATTTTAAATGGAAATAGAATAGAACTTTAAAAGGTGAGAAGGTCGTATTTTGAAATGTGAGAAGATCGTATTTTTATATAGTTGATTTACAGAAAAGATAGGATTTTTATTTGTAGAAAAATTTGATTTTTATATATTGAACTTCTGTAACGACCCGCATTCTACGCATCATAGGATCGTAGAATATTTATTTCAGTCACATACGAAGTCATATGGTCATGTAACTTTGGGAGACGACTATTGGGGTCATTTCCCATGTTCATGATTTTTCTCGATTTTTAAATGACCATTTTACCCCTAGTTATCACTGTTTTGGCCATAACTTTTGACTGGAAAGGAATTTTGACCTGAAACCACTTCCATTGGCTCCGGATGATGGTTTCTCTTTCCGTAGAGTGGTCACATTAGCCAAACGGACTTACCGTTTGGGAGATATGGCTGAAGCAAGTTTCAGATGGTGAAAAACAGCTTAATTGGGCTTAAACGGGTGATTAGCAGCTTGGCCCAAGGGGAATTTCGGGTTTAGGGGGATATAGGTGCTGATTAGGGTTAGAAAACATTTCTTTAGACATTTCCCAGCCGCCACTTTCATTTCCCTTAACCTAGCCATGGCCTCCACTCTCTAAATCTCTCTAAAACACCCAAAAACCACTTTCTAATTGAAGATTAGGCTTAGCAAACATCAAATTAAGGAGAAAAAGCACAAAAGCAAGGTTGGAGCTGCTGTATAAGATTGGGGACAGCGCCAAATCAGAGAATATTTCAGTTTTGGGGTTCTAGTTGTGGCAAAGGTGAGTGATTTGCATAGTTTTTGCACTAATTACGGTGATTAAGGGTAATTAGTGAAGATTAGCGAATTTATACGTAAATAAATTCTGGAAAAATTCTTAAAAATTTTAAAATAATGTTTTAAGGCTTTGTTAGAAATTTGGGTTAATTTCGATGTGTTTTGCTAATCGTATGCTTAAACATGATTAAGAGGGATTATAGGAAAATGTAAGGTTTTAGCCACTTTTGATCCATTTTGATTCGTTTAAATTGTTGTTTGTTGCTTGTGGTTGCTGTTATATGCTGCTATGACTCTTTGGTATGTTTTACGATTGATTAGAATAGTTAGATTGGTCAAAAACGCCGTCGAATGGCGAGAAAACTGTCGCTGGAAGTCGCAGGAATTAGTGCAGGAAATCGGATCGGATCGCCCCTACCCGACCCGAACCACCCATTTCCCTCCACCACGAACCGACCTGCCTGAAGTGATGGCGCCACGACCGAGCTCTCGCGTGCGAACCGACCTGGCATGAAGAAGGTTCCGACCCGATCCGAGGAGTCGCGATTCAAAGCTTGGTAATTGAAGACTCCGACCCGATCCGCCTGGAGGGATAACGACACGATCCGATCTGATCACCTTGAGGATAACGAACCAGAGACTCGAAGGAGGGCGAAGGACTTGGAGCTATGACCAGGAGGCGTGACCCGAGCCGTGGCATGGTGAAGAACCCGATCCGATCCAGATGGGACTGGAAGCCATGAACCGATCCAGTGTACCATGAAGGACTCCGATCCGAACTATCACAAGGGAGAGACAGGGATCCGACCCGAACCGATGGTGCCCTCCGATCCGACCCGAAGTAGCAGTCACGAACCGAGACGATGAAGACCACGATCCCAATGATGATGAAAGGGATCCGAACCGATCTGGTGATGACCCATAAACCGAGATGCAAAGGAAGTCCAAATGAGAAGTTAGAGCTCAAGATTCGGATGGAAATCAACGAGTTCGCTTCATGGTTGGGCTTTGCTGCGGGACGCGTGCAAAGGAGTTATCGACGTCTATAACTTTGGACCACTATGGTAGGAGGTACGAAGGCGGATTCAGGGCCATTATGGCATTGGTAGAACCAAGGGCTACGACCAATGGAGTGGGTCATTGAAATGTTTGGTCATGACTCCAAGTGTTTGGCTTGGTCACAGCAGGGTTTCTACAAGTCGGGATTCGTCGTTACCTTAGTTTGTCTAGTATTCCAAAGTGGTAGATGTCGTACGCTTTACGCACTGAGTGAGAGATGTGAGGATGGTTGCTATGGATGATTTGTTTGCTATCGTTGTGACATGCACACCCCACCCCTGTATTCTTACACTATCTATTATGGCACCTTGGAGCATTGTACGGTATGTGGTACTAACTCTTTGGTTGCAGGTCCAGGTTCAGGTATGGTTTAGTATACCTGTTATTACTCTGTTTAGATGCTTATCGCTCATACCAGGCTTTATGTCTGACCCAGAGTTTTATGTCTCTTCTTATTACTCTGGGTGCTCACACGAGCAGACTAGAGACAGGTTAGCTGGTGATGCACGGGTAGATGATCCGGAGACGAGCAGGAGGCTTCCACGTAATATATATAGTATTCTCCCTGTATTGTTGAAGATCACTGCTTGGGCATTGGTGGTGTATCTTCTACTTTAGTTTTCTTTTGATTGGAGACAGTAAATTTGGAAAGTTGTAATAAGCTGTATTTGGATTTCCGCTGCTCTGATGTTGACATTGATTGTTAGTTATCAGCTTATGCACTGTCTCACCTGTTTTATGTCAAGTATGTTATTATTATATTTTATCCCATGCGCTGTGAGGCATTCTACAGGTTCCTTGATTAGTTCATTCCCTTCTTTCCTTTCTTTGGCGACCGTTCCGTGCTAGTCGGGACATGTGTACAGCGCACTTTCGGAGGAAATGCAGGCTGGTGCGGGACGGGCCGTCACACTTGGTATCAGAGCTCTAGGTTGCGTAGTTAACCTTGGGAAGTTATCAGGGAGAGATATTATACGTATACGAGAGAGCATATTTGTGATTACTTTGGTTTTTAAAAGCTATATATATACTATTACTAGTATAAGAATGAAGTCGTACTGCACTAGCACCACTATGGAGTCGTTAATCGTTTCCTTTTTCAGATTGACGATGAGCCGATATACTAGAGGTGCTGGTAGGGGAGCCAATAATGGGAATGCTGCTGACATGAGGACGATGTTTACTGACCTCATGAGAGAGATGCTTAGAGATGTTCAGAGGGCAGCTCCCAATGGTGGAAATGGTGGTGATCCAATAGTGCAGGCGCCAAGAGTCGACTTCGCCAAGCTGAATAAGGATTATACTAGCCTTGGTGGGAAGCCGTTCCACGGAACGGAGTCGGCTACGGATGTTCAGGATTGGGTGGATAGTTGCGAACGTATCTTCGAGGATTTGGGTATCGAGGATGCGATGAAGAGAAAGCTAGCGTCCCGTCAGTTGCAAGGGCGGGCAATGAATTGGTGGAATGCTATAAAGGCAGCTACTCCCGAAGATCAGATTACTTGGGAGCAGTTTAAGGCTCGCTTTAGTGAGAAGTTCATTCCAGCTGCTCAGAAGTCAATGTTGTTTAAGAAGTTCTTGGAGCTCAAGCAGAATGGCAGAGCTGTCTCGGAGTATATTACTGAATTTGACACTTTGTCAAAATATGGGCTATCTCTTATTGATACTGCCGAGAAAAAGAATGAGAAATTCATAACTGGTTTGGATCAGTACTTGGGGGAAAAGCTTATTAACCACATCGATGAGACGTTTGAATCGATTGTGGGGAAAGCATTAAGATCAGAAAGCCTCTACCCTAAGTCGAAGACTGAGGTTGCATCCGCAGATGAGCCAAAGCCACAAGCTAGTGGTGGAGGAAAAGGTGGTTCCCAGAATAAGAGAAAGCAGAATCAGGCTAAGGATGGTCAGAAGAAAAAGAATAAGCAAGATGTGGAGTGCTTCAGCTGTGGTAAGAAGGGCCATTATGCTAGTAATTGTCGGGCCAAGCCAGCGGATAGGAAGTGCTTCAACTGTGGCCAAATGGGACACCATAAGGACAAGTGTCCACAACCCCCTAAAGAAAAGCAAATGGTGAAAGCATATGCCCTTAATGCTATTCCTTCTTCGTCGAATGCCCCAACTGCGGCGGAGAAGGGAAAGAATGTCGTCATTCAAGGTACGCTTTCTGTTTATGATGTTCCTGTTAGAGTTTTGTTTGATACCGGAGCTTCCAATTCTTTCATATCTAGTGACCTGGTAGATAGGTTGGAATTGGAGCCCGAGATTGTCGATAGACCTTTAGTAGTGACGAACCCGATTGGTGGTTCGACTAGCCTTAGCATGATTTGTCGTAATGTGGTCTTATCGAGTCATGGATGCATGTTTGTTTGTGATTGCTTTGTTTTGGGCTTTACTGGGTTTGGCATTATTTTGGGAGTAGATTGGCTCCAAAGATACGGGGTGGTGGTAGACTGTGAGGGCTTGTTGGTGACAGCTAGAGCGGATGGTGGGCGGAGGATAGTGTTTGGTGGTCTACCCAGTAGGGGGGTATTGGCTAGTTTTCTAAACTCCCTCGACAGTCCGCATAGTGAGTTGTCAGGTTTGCCCGTGGTTGGCCAGTATCCGGATGTTTTCGAAGAAGTGACCGGACTTCCACCACACCGAGAGATTGAGTTTCGTATTGATTTGGTAAAAGATGCCAGACCTATAGTGATGCCACTTCGTCGTATGGCACCAAGGGAGCAGCGAGAGCTCGAGGTGCAAGTCAGCGATCTTTTGAAGAAGGGATTTATCAGAAGGAGTGTTTCTGAATGGGGAGCACCAGTTGTGTTTGCTACCAAGGCGGATGGTTCCCTTCGTTTGTGTGTAGACTACCGCGAGTTGAATAAAGTGACGAGGAAGAACAAGTATCCTCTACCGCGGATAGATGATTTGTTTGATCAGTTGAGTGGCGCGAGAGTATTTTCTCAGTTGGATCTCGCGACAGGTTTTCATCAGCTTAGAGTGGAAGCTGAGAGTATAGCTAAAACGGCATTTCGGACACCGTCTGGGTTTTATGAGTGGTTGGTCATGCCATTCGGGCTGACCAATGCCCCAACATATTTTGTGGATCTTATGAATAGAGTATTCAGAGATCAGTTGAATAAGTTTGTCCTTGTGTTCGTTGATGATATTTTGGTCTATTCGAGGACGGAGGAAGAACACAAGGGACATTTAAGAATAGTGATGGAGGTGTTGAGAAAACACCAATTGAAAGCAAAGTTTTCTAAGTGTCACTTCTGGAAGAGGGAAGTGAGGTTCTTGGGCCATGTTGTATCAGAGAATGGTATTGCCGTGGACCCAGCAAAGGTGGCTACGGTACAGGATTGGCCTACGCCCAAGAATGCAACAGATGTAAGAAGTTTCTTGGGGTTAGCGGGATATTATCGTAAGTTTATCCAAGGTTTCTCCAAGATAGCTGCACCATTGACCCAGTTGACCAAGAAGAATCAAGTTTTTGTCTGGGATGAAAGGTGCGAGGATGCATTTAAAAGTCTAAAGGACAAGTTGACAAGCGCACCAGTGTTAGTCATTCCTAAAGGGGATGAAGAGATGACGGTATACACGGATGCCTGTGGTACCGGACTGGGTGCTGTACTGATGCGAGGTAGGGTTGTAGCTTACGCAAGTCGGCAGTTGAAACCGCACGAGAGGAGATACCCCTACCCATGATTTAGAATTGGCAGCGATCGTGTTCGCGTTAAAGATGTGGAGACACTATCTCTTGGGAGAAAGGTTTGAGCTTTTTACAGATCATAAGTCGTTAAAGTATCTCTTCTCTCAGAAAGATCTGAATCTCCGTCAGCAGAGATGGTTAGAATTCTTAGCTTCCTATGATTTTGACATTGCATACACACCAGGAAAGGGCAATGCGGTGGCTGATGCATTGAGTAGAAGACATGCCAGCTTAGGGGCTATGTTCCTTGAATGGAAGCAACTGGAGTTTATCGCGGGGTTTGATTTCAGACCAAAGTGCGAAATGGATCCAGAAATGTTAGCAAGTTTAACGATCAGACCCACTTTGATTGAACGGATCGGCTCTAGTCAGAGGGACGATCCTAACCTATTGGAAATCATCTCCAAGTTAGAGATGGGTATCGGTGAGGAGATGAACGAGTATGGGCTTGATCGAGATAGATGGCTTAGAAAGAATGGAAAGCTTGTTGTACCCAACGTAAATGGATTGAGAGATGAAGTGCTTAGAGAATGTCATCACTCAAGGCTAACTATACACCCCGGTGGTAATAAGATGTATCGAGATATGAAGCAGACTTACTACTGGGAAGGGATGAAAAGAGACGTTGGGAAGTTTATATCCAAGTGCATGAATTGCCAGCTAGTTAACGCCGAGCAAAAGAAACCTAGTGGGTTGTTGCAACCATTAGAAATTCCCGAATGGAAATGGGAGCAAGTCTCGATGGATTTCATCGATGGTTTACCAAGGACTAGATCGGGATATGACAGCATTTGGGTAATTGTAGATCGACTGACTAAAAGCGCAAGGTTTATACCAGTCAAATCGACCAGAACGGCAGCTAAGTTAGCAGAATTGTATATGAAGTGGGTAGTGAGATTTCATGGAATACCTAAAAGCATTGTGAGCGACCGAGACCCGTTGTTCACTAGTGGGTTTTGGAAGAGCTTACAAGAGGCTCTAGGGTCAGAATTACGTCTCAGTACCGCATATCATCCTCAGACCGACGGTCAGACGGAGAGGGTGAACCGTATTTTGGAAGATCTCTTGAGAGCATGTATATTGGATTTTGGTGGATCATGGGATGACCATTTGCATCTCGTAGAGTTTGCATATAATAATAGCTACCAATCCAGTATCGGTATGGCTCCGTTTGAAGCTTTGTACGGAAGGCCATGCAACTCACCATCATGTTGGATAGAGACTGGCGAGAAGTTTATGCTTGGACCAGATGTGGTGAGGGAAACTTCAGATAAAATCAAGACCATTCAACAACGAATGAAGGCTGCCCAAGATAGACAGAAGAGTTATGCTGATAAGAGGAGAAGAGACTTAAAATTCTCCATTGGCGACTTGGTGTTTGTCAAGGTTTCTCCGTTGAAGAGCGTAATACGATTTGGCAGGGGAGGCAAGTTGGCACCAAAATTCGTTGGCCCATTCCCTGTTCTTGAACTAGTCGGGAATTTGGCATATAGAATTGACTTACCAGAGAAGATGGCGGGAGTTCACAACGTATTTCATGTTTCCCAACTAAGGAAGTTCGTTCACGACTCAGACATGACTATTTCACCTGATCAGTTAGAAGACTTCGAAGTAGAACCCGAGGCGGTTGGGAACCGCAAGCCGGCCCGTATTGTCGAGTACGACATGAAGCAACTTCGAAGGAAGGCGGTGAAGCTAGTCAAGGTACAGTGGAGCGAGGACGAGAGTGATTGTACTTGGGAAACAGAGGAGGACATAAGGAAGAAGTATCCAGAACTCTTTGTCTGGTAAGATTTTGACTTCGATTTAGTTTTTCTGCATGCTAGAGTAGGCTTGTTTGTTTTGCATGATTGATTGTTGTATATGGCTGTTAGGCATGCAGAATCTTTTGTATGTTTTGGGTTAAGGAATTTCGGGGACGAAATTTCTTAAGGGGGGGAGAGTGTAACGACCCGCATTCTACGCATCATAGGATCGTAGAATATTTATTTCAGTCACATACGAAGTCATATGGTCATGTAACTTTGGGAGACGACTATTGGGGTCATTTCCCATGTTCATGATTTTTCTCGATTTTTAAATGACCATTTTACCCCTAGTTATCACTGTTTTGGCCATAACTTTTGACTGGAAAGGAATTTTGACCTGAAACCACTTCCATTGGCTCCGGATGATGGTTTCTCTTTCCGTAGAGTGGTCACATTAGCCAAACGGACTTACCGTTTGGGAGATATGGCTGAAGCAAGTTTCAGATGGTGAAAAACAGCTTAATTGGGCTTAAACGGGTGATTAGCAGCTTTGCCCAAGGGGAATTTCGGGTTTTGGGGGATATAGGTGCTGATTAGGGTTAGAAAACATTTCTTTAGACATTTTCCAGCCGCCACTTTCATTTCCCTTAACCTAGCCATGGCCTCCACTCTCTAAATCTCTCTAAAACACCCAAAAACCACTTTCTAATTGAAGATTAGGCTTAGCAAACATCAAATTAAGGAGAAAAAGCACCAAAGCAAGGTTGGAGCTGCTGTATAAGATTGGGGACAGCGCCAAATCAGAGAATATTTCAGTTTTGGGGTTCTAGTTGTGGCAAAGGTGAGTGATTTGCATAGTTTTTGCACTAATTACGGTGATTAAGGGTAATTAGTGAAGATTAGCGAATTTATACGTAAATAAATTCTGGAAAAATTCTTAAAAATTTTAAAATAATGTTTTAAGGCTTTGTTAGAAATTTGGGTTAATTTCGATGTGTTTTGCTAATCGTATGCTTAAACATGATTAAGAGGGATTATAGGAAAATGTAAGGTTTTAGCCACTTTTGATCCATTTTGATTCGTTTAAATTGTTGTTTGTTGCTTGTGGTTGCTGTTATATGTTGCTATGACTCTTTGGTATGTTTTACGATTGATTAGAATAGTTAGATTGGTCAAAAACGCCGTCGAATGGCGAGAAAACTGTCGCTGGAAGTCGCAGGAATTAGTGCAGGAAATCGGATCGGATCGCCCCTACCCGACCCGAACCGCCCATTTCCCTCCACCACGAACCGACCTGCCTGAAGTGATGGCGCCACGACCGAGCTCTCGCGTGCGAACCGACCTGGCATGAAGAAGGTTCCGACCCGATCCGAGGAGTCGCGATTCAAAGCTTGGTAATTGAAGACTCCGACCCGATCCGCCTGGAGGGATAACGACACGATCCGATCTGATCACCTTGAGGATAACGAACCAGAGACTCGAAGGAGGGCGAAGGACTTGGAGCTATGACCAGGAGGCGTGACCCGAGCCGTGGCGTGGTGAAGAACCCGATCCGATCCAGATGGGACTGGAAGCCACGAACCGATCCAGTGTACCATGAAGGACTCCGATCCGAACTATCACAAGGGAGAGGCAGGGATCCGACCCGAACCGATGGTGCCCTCCGATCCGACCCGAAGTAGCAGTCACGAACCGAGACGATGAAGACCACGATCCCAATGATGATGAAAGGGATCCGAACCGATCTGGTGATGACCCATAAACCGAGATGCAAAGGAAGTCCAAATGAGAAGTTAGAGCTCAAGATTCGGATGGAAATCAATGAGTTCGCTTCATGGTTGGGCTTTGCTGCGGGACGCGTGCAAAGGAGTTATCGACGTCTATAACTTTGGACCACTATGGTAGGAGGTACGAAGGCGGATTCAGGGCCATTATGGCATTGGTAGAACCAAGGGCTACGACCAATGGAGTGGGTCATTGAAATGTTTGGTCATGACTCCAAGTGTTTGGCTTGGTCACAGCAGGGTTTCTACAAGTCGGGATTCGTCGTTACCTCAGTTTGTCTAGTATTCCAAAGTGGTAGATGTCGTACGCTTTACGCACTGAGTGAGAGATGTGAGGATGGTTGCTATGGATGATTTGTTTGCTATCGTTGTGACATGCACACCCCACCCCTGTATTCTTACACTATCTATTATGGCACCTTGGAGCATTGTACGGTATGTGGTACTAACTCTTTGGTTGCAGGTCCAGGTTCAGGTATGGTTTAGTATACCTGTTATTACTCTGTTTAGATGCTTATCGCTCATACCAGGCTTTATGTCTGACCCAGAGTTTTATGTCTCTTCTTATTACTCTGGGTGCTCACACGAGCAGACTAGAGACAGGTTAACTGGTGATGCACGGGTAGATGATCCGGAGACGAGCAGGAGGCTTCCACGTAATATATATAATATTCTCCCTGTATTGTTGAAGATTACTGCTTGGGCATTGGTGGTGTATCTTCTACTTTAGTTTTCTTTTGATTGGAGACAGTAAATTTGGAAAGTTGTAATAAGCTGTATTTGGATTTCCGCTGCTCTGATGTTGATATTGATTGTTAGCTATCAGCTTATGCACTGTCTCACCTGTTTTATGTCAAGTATGTTATTATTATATTTTATCCCATGCGCTGTGAGGCATTCTACAGGTTCCTTGATTAGTTCATTCCCTTCTTTCCTTTCTTTGGCGACCGTTCCGTGCTAGTCGGGACATGTGTACAGCGCACTTTCGGAGGAAATGCAGGCTGGTGCGGGACGGGCCGTCACAACTTCGAAGCAAAGATTCGATTTTTATATATTGAACTTCGAAGTAAAAATTCGATTTTTATATATTGAACTTCGAAGTAAAAATTCGATTTTTATATATTGAATAGCGAAGTAAAAATTCGATTTTTACATAGGTAGTGAAAGCGGGCGACGAAGGTAACAAAAAGGCGAGAACGAAGAAGATTTATATCAAAGAAGAGTCAAGATGATTGGATAGCTATCGGTGAGAATTTCTCACCTTTCAATTTCTTTTTCTAGTTATATATATATATACTAGGATGCAGACGGTGCTTAGTAGCACCCGACACAATCGTCCACAGACCATGGACTTGTTTGTTTGGTTGCATAGATTAGTTTGATGATTTGATTTGAAATTGAATTGTTTGGTGAAATGAAACTGATTTGATTGATGTGTGAATGGCGTGGGCCTTCACTAGACCGGGGATAAGGCTAGGCCTTGTCCCGTTTCTAGTATCGTGCCGTTATGCCGCCGAAATTTTCTAAAATATGTTAGAAAAATAAAAATATCATTTTTATTGTGTAAATGAAATGAATAGAAATTCATGTGTTAAAATAAAATATATTATCATTAAAAATATAGTTTTAACGTGAAAGTGAATAAATAAATATTTATAAACAAATCGGCCGATTTGTTTATATACACTGATTTGACTGATATTGAATGGACCGATAAATTTTACACATCGCCCAACTGCACAACTAAAAATCTGTGTTTGATTGTTTGAAACCCCACACGGGTGTTGGGATGAAATTTGAAGTTCACTCATCCTGATTGATTAAATATGTCGATCGATTGATTGACAGGCTGTTATAAGCGTAAGATATCTATATTTGATGCTTATACAGTGTAGTGCACTTTGGTTGATGGCTGATTGTTTATTATTGCTATTATATACATGTGTTGAGATTAGTCGTGTGTTGAAATAAATATAGATTCATGTGTTGAATGGGATAATATTCATTTGTTGGATAGAACAAAGGAGTTTTGAAAATATGAAGCCGTGTTGATTAGATTGACGCCATTCTGACGTAAACGATATTTATATCGATTTTATTCATTTTGAAATGAATTGAATTGAAAACGATTTCGAAATGAATTGAATTGAAAACGATTTCGAAATGAATTGAATTGAAAACGATTTCGAAATGAATTGAATTGAAAACGATTTCGAAATGAATTGAATTGAAAACGATTTCGAAATGAATTGAATTGAAAACGATTTCGAAATGAATTGAATTGAAAACGATTTCGAAATGAATTGAATTGAAAACGATTTCGAAATGAATTGAATTGAAAACGATTTCGAAATGAATTGAATTGAAAACGATTTCGAAATGAATTGAATTGAAAACGATTTCGAAATGAAATGAATTCAAATTGAATAGAAATGAATTTTAAAACGAATTTATAAAGAAGAATTCAATTTTGATTTGAATTGAAATGGAAGTTGAAATTGTTTTGAAACGAATGTAGAACTATTTATAAAATTCGTTTTAAAAGGAAATCGACGAAATATATATAATATATATATATTATATATATAATGGCCTGAATAGAACGCGCCGCGCCGCGGCAGTTCGTGAATTTCGACCATTTATTTCGAGCGGACATTGCGGGAGATCCTACCGTCGGATTCTCCTAAAACCGGAACCGTTGGGTTCGTATCGAAAAGAGCTTTCCAATGAATATTAGAAATTTGAAATCTAACGGTTGGATTTGGAGTTATGTCCAAATCAAATTCGAAAAAGGTCGCTGTAAGTGCAGTTCGATGGCCGTTGTTGGAAATCGACTGTACAGGCCTTGGTAAAATTATTAAAAATATCTATAATTTGTGTAAAATCATAATATATGGATTGGAAAGAGTTGAGCTGGAAAATTCCACATTTGAAAAGATAAAAATAGATTTTTATCGAAATAAACTAGTTTTGAACTAGAATTAAAATCAATTTATTTTTGAAATAAATAAATTGAATTTGAAAGTGATTTTAAAAATAATCAATACTCCCAATACGTGGATTGGACTGGAGTTGAATCGAAATTATCTTCGGGATATTTCAATGTTGGATTTCGTGACTATACAAATATCGTTATGGGGATTTGAAAGATATATTTTATATCGTTATTTCCAATACGATATATGTTGGTTTCAGAATTTGATATTGAATGTAAGCCGATATATTTTCTATTCAGAGCCTTGTATTTAATATCAAATGTGATTTGGGTTTATCGTGAATCGTGTTTTAGAAGACATTGGTTCTTTAACCCAGTTAAAGGCAAGATATCGATTTTTGAGAAGATTAAAACTAAGTGGAGTTTTAATGAATCTTTAATTAGATTGAAAAATGAATTGATTATTTAAATTATCAAATCTGAAAGGTGATCGAGAATGGAGTACCACCGGTTTTGCTCCAAAGCGATAGTTAAATCTTTAATTAGATTTGAACGTGAAATGGTAATTAATTTTACCGATAACACAGTGGTGTTAGATGTGGAGTATTACCAGTTTTCTCCATGGGATATATAGGTTGGGATTGGGAAATAAAATAATAATTACTTCGGTGTGGTTCGCTAATCCCGACTAGTTTGGAAAACCATAATATGGTTTGAAATGATATCCAAAGGAAGATTAAAGAATAAATTTAGAAGAATTTATCTTGGATAAAATTAATGGGAACCTTTCCCTAAAAATGTGATATTGTGAATAAAAGAATATTCTGAATTGGAATGAGGCGTTTGATGTGTTTGTGTAACATTTGTTTATCATATACGTGGGTTATTCAGAAAGGCCGGGTTTACACCCATTCTGAATAACCGATTCGACGAGATGTCGAAGATGAAGACGGTGGTTGAAGGCCGGAAGTCTTCACATCGTTTGGATAGTTACTGACGATCCTGATTGGGCTGTACACCCAAGAGGATGGAAATAGTTGGCGGTCGTCCAGACGTACTTGGAGATGGAAGGATATGCGAGGAAAGTGCCTCCGGTTTCGTTCAGACCTAGAACGGACTTGTAAGTGGATGGTGTGTCTGACATTGTATTCCTTTATATTGTATTTGTTGATCTCTGCTAAATATATATCTGTTTGGCGGCGGAGAATTTATTCTCTTGCTTAACGCCCTTCTCTGAGACATATGAGCTCAGAGGTTATATATTGGCAGAAATCAGTGGTACGATATGGATTGATAGTGTGGCATACTGAGATGCAGTGATCCAGACTTTTGTTGAAAAACAAAGTTTGGTGGTTGATGATCAAAGCGCAGCTGATATAGCATGGCTTTGTGTATAGCGTTGATCCGCGAGCCTCACAGCCCGGGATGGTGGTAAACTGATGGTTTGATCAGTATACATTTTTAGTGTAGTGGATTCGGTCGACCGATATTGAGCTTCGTGCTCGGAGGGATAGAGTAAGCGGTGTTTTCTCTTGCTGGGACGTAAGCCGCGGTGATACTTGAGTCCCAAAAGTGCGGATGTGCATAGCGGTGTTTTCTCTCGCTGAGACGTAGGCCGCGGTGATTTGTACTACGCGATCGATCTTTCGAATAAGGAGCCACCATGATGGAAATCCAATATCCAATACGTGTATTTCGGCTTTATTTGCAGAGCCTAGTATGGCGACATAGTGGGATGGGGCACTCATGCCGTCTATGATTTATATTTATGATTGAAATTGTTTTTGACACTATGCACTTATTATAGTATCAAAGGATTTGTTTTAAACGTATCAAGCATGTTTGGCTGTTATAAGGTAAAACCCTATCCTCCGGCTTGCGTTGCATTGTGTGATGGGACCTGGGTCTTATAATAGCTTCATTTTTCGAAAAAGCATTGCGCTGTTTATTCTATGCACTAGTATTCTTGGGAGGAAACCCGTTCCGTGTTATAGGCGTGGTCCCTTGAATTACTCTCTTTTAAAGTAAAGTTTTAAATAACTGTTTTAGTTCTCACACCAGTCACATGACTGACCTGGAGTTTATTGTTTTAACCTAAACTCTGGGTGCCCTTATTTTCGACACGGGCAGCTAGTAGTTTTGGTTTTGCAGATTTATATTCACAGGATCCTGATTTACAGCTGGAATGATATCCGGAAAGCTTTGTATCCGTATATCTCTTCTAGTTGTGTATTATATTATTTTCTGCTGCTATGTACTTAAATGTAATTTAAATCTCTGATATTTCTGTGTAATATTCTTTTATACTCTGTATATTCTTGTAATCTGATGCATTGTTGTAATATACAATGAAATGTTCTTCTGTTTGTGTTCTGATTTGTCTTGTCCTCACAGTAATTCGTTCTTTCTCATCTCTTCGGAGACCGGGGAAGTTTCGGGTCGCTTCAGTAATCTTCTAACTCTATTCTCTTTAATGACAACAATATTACATGTAAGTGTAATGTTCTAATTCTATTCTCTTTAATGATATTTTTAATCCTAAGAAACGTTGCCTAACAAAAATGTTCCTTTAGTCATATTAAACATTTCTAAACAAAAATGTACTTTTTATCCTATTTAACATTTCTAAACAAAATGATAATTTTGATCTAATTCTTTTCAATGACCAAAAATGGATATTTCTGGTTTAATCATTTTGTTTTAATAACCAAAAATGTATATTTTGGTTAAACTCTCTTTTTATTGACCAAAAATGACTATTTGGGTTTAACTCTTTTTAATGTAAACAAAACTATATATTTTGATCTACTTCTTTTTAATGTACTCAAATGTTCATTTTTGTTTACTCCTTTTTTTTATACACAAATATGTTCATTTTTATTTCATTCCTTTTTTAAATGAACATTTTCAATTCATTCTTTTAAAATGACCAAAACTGATAATTTTGTCTAATCCTTTAATGTAATCAAAATGACAAATTTGTCTAATTCTTTTAATGTAAACTAAATGTGAAGATTTGGTCTAATCCTTTTATGTAAACAAAATGTGTTGATTTTGTCAATCTTTTTAAATAAACAAAAATGTGAGTTCTTGTCTAATCTTTTTAAATAAACAAAAATGTGGGTTCTTGTCTAATCTTTTTAAATAAACAAAAATGTGGGTTCTTGTCTAATCTTTTTAAATAAACAAAATATGATATTTTTCTTCACTAATCATGTTTTACACAAAATGATACTTTTCTTCACTAATCAACTTTTACACAAAATGATATTTTAATTTGCAAAACCCATTTCTGACAAAAATGTGGTTTTTATTTATATAACAACTTTCAAATCAAAATGTCATTTTTATATGCATAATACATTTCAAATAAAAATGTTGATTTTATTTACATAACAAGTTTCAAATCAAAAATGTCATTTTGTTTGCATAACACATTTCAAATAAAAAGATTGTTTTTATTTAATAAACATTTTCTAACAAAAATTTACTTTTTAATTCTAATTTCATTTTCTAACAAAAATGTACTCTTTATTCTAATTTCATTTTCTAACAAAAAAATGTATACTACTAATTCATTGTTTTCAATGTAAAAAAAATATACATTTTTAACTCGTTTTTTTTTAATGTATAAAAATATACATTTTTAACTTATTCTCTTTAATGTATGAAATTATACATTTTATTTTATTCATGTCAAAGTGACAAAATTGTCTTTTTATCATATTTAACATTTTTAAACAAAAATGTCCTTTTGTCTTATTTGACATTTTTAAACAAAATTGTCCTTTTATCTTATTTGACATTTTTAAACAAAAATGTCCTTTTATCATCTAATTAACCAAAATGTTAATTTTGCCCTTTTTCACTAATCAATTTTTTTTTTGACAAAAATGGTTATTTTATTCCCTAATCAATCTTTTGATAAAAATCTGATTTTCATTTCTATAATCATACTTTGACAAATACGTGATTTTAATTTTCATAACACTTTTCAAATAAAAATGTTGTTTTTATTTACATAACTAGTTTCCAGTCAAAAATGTAAATTTGATTTGCATAACACCTTTCAAATAAAAGTGTTGTTTTTATTTTTCTAACCCATTTCCAATCAAAAAAAATATTAATTTTTGATTTGAATAACACATAAACCACAATCAACATAATCAACAAGCAACGATATAATATCATACATTGCAGATCAAAATGAGTTTACATACACACAATGATTTACAAGAGCAAGAAAAATAATTAAAATTTAATTAAATTATTAAATCAGAATTCTCACTTTGCTTTTAATTCAGATCTGAATTTCTGATTTTCGGATTTGCTCTGTTTCAGTTCCAGTCTATTCCATGACGAAGCTCTCGTGAAGACGATTCAAACGCTTCCGAAACCATTCAGTTCTGTTTTCATTTGAGAAAGTTATAGGATTTTAAACTTTTAAAGATCATTTAATTAATAATATTATAAATAAAAAGTTAATTACATCATTATCCCTCTAATCATCCTTATTCTACATCGTTCAAACTCTAGGAAAAGGAACCCAACATTTGAACTCAACCTCCACCTGCGCGCGCCTCTCTGGAAGACCGGAGCCTGATCGAACCACCTTATCTCAAAGCCGTCAACACCACCTCCTTGTGTTGCCCACCATAGCCAACTCGCCCCCTTGCTTGCCCCAAAAAACGTGCTCCAACGTGGAACCTTTGGAGTCCAAATTTGCACGGAATACGCCATGGAATTAAATCATATCCGTTGTCATAGTAGGATCTTCGAATTTTCTTTTATTAGTTTGATGTTCAAGGCCGTGGATTGAGAGAAAAATGAGGGAGAACGATGGAGGATTTTGGCCATACGTTTGAAACCGGCAGCTGCTCATTTGATTAGGGTATTAGGGTTGCGTATTTTCCCATGTATTTATACGTGTATTTTATATTTAATTTATCTATTAATTCCTTTTAATTTCAATATAACTCGTATATCGCTCATAACTCCAAATCAAACCCAATGAGTGTCGCCCCTAGCTAAATGCCCCCGTCCCGGAGACAATGGAATATGTCTCGTAACCCAGTTCGGATGTTACGATATGTTTTTATTTAAATTTTATTGTAAATCATTTAATTATTAATTCAAACGTACATTTTAAATTACCAGGGCTACATGCGTACTCTAAAAATTAAAGAAAAATTATTTCTAGTTATTTTTTGACGATACGGTCCTAACAAAACTAATTTCTTCGAATTCTGAGACCGTTTGAAAAATGGCCATTTCCAAGTCGATTGAATTTAACAGAAATGGTCAAAACACATTTTCTTTTACCGCACTCACATATTAATTTGAAAAATTGTGGAAAATTAAACTTAACAATAATTTGACATTCCGGTTCCAACAAAAGTGGTTTCATCGAAAACCAAGGTCGTTTGCAAAATGGCTATTTTTAAGGCTATATATTGTATTAAAATATAATTAAATTCTACAGCGACTTTTCTAAATTTTAAACTGGACATAACTTTCTAATTTCAAAGTGAGATTTTAGTTTCTTATATTCGTTAGAAAGATATGATCGAATAGATTTAAATATTTCTTGTTTCGCTCAATTCTGATTTATTTTGAATCCTGTACAGTCAGTTAAAGTTTAAAATCAAATTTTCAAACTGCAGCGCTGTTTTAAACTCCTTTTATAATTAAATTAAATTTATTCATTTAAAAATAAATTTTTAGTCGTTATTATTTAAAATAAATTATTTTAAATATTAAAAATCCATTAAAATTTCTAAAATCAAAATTTTAAATTGGCCCCAAAATTCCGGGTTATTACAAAATAGTTATAACATAAAATAGTTTGTAAAGAAAAATAATAATTATTATTAAAATAATTTATAAAATGGTTTAAAATACTATAGTTGGAATTAGAATCGTTTCTCTAGATTTTGTCCACTTAGACTTGAAATCATATTTCAACCTTAAATCAATCAATCTCAATTTTATTATTTTAATCAATTTAAACTTCCATATTACATTCATTTCAATTAAATCCATTTACCCACATAGTTAAATTCCAATTCAGATCCCCATTTTCAATGATTTCAATTTATAACAAATATAAAGTTCACAATTCAAATATAATTCAAATCAATGTTGATCCACAATAAATTTCAAAGGTGGGTGAAACAATTCAATTCCGATAAGTTCGATTTACATTCAATTTCACTTTTATTTAGCTTCAGTTACAACAGTAATTTATTTCCCCCTTTATTTATATTTCAAAAATTCAAAGTTCAAGTTCAAAGAAAAATAAATTATAAACATTGCTTATATTGTGTAACACCCCACCTCTATACTCGCGTTAGCCAAGGCCATTGCAAGAAACGATGTCAACTAACCCGAAGAATAAGGCTGTTAAGGAGCGACCATCCGTATATTAGCTTTGAATGAGTGTTAAATATGTCGGATAATATGGTCTTACTTTTCCAAATTCTCATGAGGAAATCCAACATATCTAATTCAAGTTCAAATCTACTACGCAGTGGCTATATATAATTCGAAAAGCAATATAAAATACATAACAATAAATCAGAGTCATACACGGATATTCGTATCACAAGGCCGGAAATAGATATGAATATAACACATGAGTAAAAATACATGTTAGTGGTCATAGTCGATCCTTTAAACAACAAAAGAATATTTATACAAAGATGTCACTAACTCATATACATAGAAAATCAATAACTACAACACGAATGTAGATATCAAGATCCAAGAATGGTCCCCGCTAGAAGTCATGAGATGCACTTGTAATACTCGGTCTGACCCGAGTATTATTTATAAGAATAAACAATAAACGGATCAATCTAGCTGTACTCATCATAATAAATTGAGATAGAAATAGAGATATAAACAGATAATGACAAACATGTACTGCACAATAATAGTCACAGAAAATGTGAAGGCTTGAAAAATGTCTGCAATATATCTCATAGAAATCTCGATGCTATAAAAATATTATCACACTATAAAGATATAGCTACTCACGACGAATATTAGCACATATCCAAAACAACACAAGATTGGATAGCACAAGATATCTCCTATCAAGTCAACACACGATCGATAACACGATATCAAGACAACAACGACTGATGACTCATATCAAATAAACCTGAATTGATAACACTTATCAAAGTAACACAAGATTTGATAACACAATTCGAGATGATCTGAAGATCGGGGAATACACGATCCTACTTGGAACACACAATTCCAATAAATGAACCGAAGTTCAGCAAATAGTCCGAAGACTCTCAATGATGAACCTAAGTTCCATAAAGCGAACACAACTCGAGATGATCCAAAGATCGAGTATAGTGTAAACAACACCATGCTAATAAATATAAGAGTCGAGCTACATGTCCCATAACCACTTGCTCTACTCGAATATTTATGAGCAAGTTGTATATTCCACTAGAAGTACGAAACGATTGTTGTCACAGTGTTCAGTCGAATGAGTCCAAGAATTAACCGTTAAAGTAAACACAAGGGGTCTTAGTCCTTGTTTTTACTAAGGCGTTTAATTAGATTTCTCATACGAATAAGAAAAAGGTTTACGAAATCATATACTAGTAGATAGTAAAACAATTTGGAAAATAACTTCACATAATGAAGTAGAATTTGAAACCATTTAGTAAAAGATTGGTATCTACTAATAATTTTAAAACCCCTTTTTATATAGTTTCGAAGTAGCAAATCTCGTATAATAACGATCGAAATAATGATCGAACAAAGAATTCACAATATAATAACATAAACAAAGTCTCATGACTATTAATTATTATTTCGTTCACCACGAATCAATCGAAAGTTCATGAAATCGAAATGCAGAAGTATGTGAATCAGGGAAACTGATAAGCCAAAGTCACAAACAAAGTCGAAATAGGACGAAACTCGGTCGGGAAAGAGCCTGGATGGATCTAAAGTGTTGATCGTGGTCTCCACTTGTCAACAGTCCAAAAACAAGATTCATATGTCTGACCTAAAAATTTAGACGTCTGAATTTGTATTTTTCCGAACCCGCAAGATTTTTGTTCATTTTGGCCCCCTTTCAGATGTCTGAATTATTTCGGCCAGACATCTGAATTAAAATTCAGACGTCTGAGCTAAAATTTTCAGACTTCTGAATTTGTTTACTTGATTCCATAATTATTTGAAGTAGGTCAGACGTATGACCTAAAATATTCAGACGTCTGAACCAGAACCAGAGCACAATATAGCCTAGAAAACAAGCTCAAAGTGATATTTACAAACGCCCGAAGGCCTATAATGTTATATGCATGAATATGAGGCTTTTATAGCTTGCCAATGCAACTCACAACACAACATTTCACATGCATGGACATGTATACACTAGACTCGCAAAGGTTTTGATTATAAATTCCTAGAGGAACAAATTCTCTAATCAAAGCACCCAAATGCAATTCAAACTATGGCACAATGGTTGGGCAATACTAAAGGGAGATTGTAAGGACTTGTGTGCACACAAGGACCTCACCTATAATATGCACAATCCGAATATCCAACATGATCTAATTTCCTACACATATAAGCAAGGAAAGCAACAATTAAGCATTTACTAGATGCATACACGACATATACAAGATATAAATGCACTAAATTGCACTTTACAAGCACGTAGACTTGAGGCATAGATGTGAGTTCATCAAATAACTCACCTGTGATTTGAATGGTTGAAGGAGAAGCACACATATAAGCTAGAAAGCAATCCCTCTTCATTAACTCCTCCAAAATCACCACAAACACATACATAAGGGAATATAAGTTTTAGGGCAAGAGCAAAAATCCGAAACTGATCATCTATGGAGATAGAGAAGCTTACCCATGTCTTAGAATTGGATTTGCACATGAATTGAGCTTTAGACTGAAAACCTAGCTTAGGGAATTTAATTTTTCCCGCTCGTATCCCCATTTTTCTTTCATTTTAGAAGAGGAAGAGGGAATGACGAGAGTGGGCTGATAGGGGAGGGCTTGGCCGGTTTTAAGGATCCAAGTGGGCTAGTCTAGCCTAGTTCAAAGCACACGTCCAAAAACCCAAATTTCCATTGCGCCAAACATATCGATGTTTATAGTTAAAAAGGTTGTAAACGATGATCCGGACTCAATGGAAGTTGTTTCGAGCCATGCAAAATGTGACTTTTCAGACACACACTCGATTAACAATTAACGATGTTATATTTAAATAAAATATTTAAATATATTATCATTAAATATGCAAGTTGTTACAGACTTCCCCTCTTAAAGAAATTGCATCCTCACAATTACTTAATGAAAAACTCAATATATATATATAACAACCCAGCTTCATTTCTCAACATATGATCCGAGATAATTTGAAAACTCGAATCACTCAATATCTAGAAATCACACAAAGAAATCTAGAAAAGTTATAAATAAAATGACACTCAAACTACAACAAGTGCGAGCATCCCAATCTATAAATCACAATGTGATTTTCAACAATCAACGAGAAAAGCGAAATTTTACATTAAGTTAGTACATAAGCGAGTTTAGCAAATTGTCCCATAACCACTGACTTAACTCAAGAATTTACGAACAAATTTCCAAAATCCACTATAATTCATAGAGGAGCGCACAGATCCAAATGAACACATAAGAAAGCACTCACAATTCCAGAGACCTCAAAAAAAAAGGATGGAGAAGGCCTATCACAAGATAAGACGCGATCCCCAGATAACCAACCTATCGTTCTAGACACACAGTTACGATTGAGCACACAACTCGATAAGCACACCGCACATGTGAGCACACATCTCGGTGAGCACACAGCTCGGGTGAGCACACAGCTCGGGTGAGCACATAGCTCGGGTGAGCACATAGCTCGGGTGAGTTCCCTTTGAAGATGATTTGATTACACACCGCAAAGAGAGTTGTTCATTATCGATGTATATAAGGTAAATGACACATGTAATAACTCCTTATCGATACATGATCCGAAGATTTCACCCTAAAATGAAATCGAATCTCAAGTGACAAAGTCCAAAAATTAACCGACGAAGCAAATGCAAGTGTGTCGACCCACTCGCTTTTACCAAGACGTTTAATAAAATTCCTTATTCAACCGAAAAGACAAAATTACTTGTTTGAAACAAGTAACACTCAAAAGAAAATAAGGATACTAAATCATTACCCAAAGAAAACTAAAGTCATGTTGATAGCAAAAAAATGGGTAATGAAAACTTAAGGTAGCATGTAAAATTTTTCACAAAACATAGGTTTGGAAAATCTTTATACTTAGATATATAAAAACTAAGTCCCCATAAGTTATTTCAACCCAAAAATTGGAAGTAATTTGAATTCCTACACAAGGAAAGGGACGGGACACTAAGTTTGTGTAGTGGGCCGAAAATCCGTACCAATTTGAGCTGACTAATATCCTACACATTCAACTCAAAGTGCACGAAAATTTAGATCATTAATAGAAAGAAATTAGAGGATGAGATAGAAAAGATAGAACTAATATGATAGAAAAGAAGAAGAACATCAGAATCAGAGTAAACACGAATCTCACAGTAGAATGAATAACATGTATTATAACATAACTTTGAAATACACAAGCTGAATTTGTATATACATACCATATCAGAGAACAACTCAAATATATTACAACGGAAATAATCTCTAAATACTAACGGTGAAGCCTTCTGCTTCTAGCTCCTCCAAGTGAATCTGCAAAGTTTGAAACACTTGAGTGCCCGTACAAATTTGGGCACCCAAGAGTTTAGGGAAAACTCAAACAAATAAACTTTGGGTTAGTCATGGGACTGGTGTGAGTAAATTCCAACCATACTGTTTAACTTTTGAAAATCCTTTTGAAAGACAAAGATAATAGTAAGACCAGCCCACACATAAACATGGACGGTTTTTACCTTACTATAACCCAACATATTTTGATATCAAAATCCAGTGATATTATAATAATGTCTAATCAAATAAATATCCAAATAGCAGAACGCTTGCATCTCACGCTCCACATATATATAGTATGAAATCATAAAACCGCAGGGCGCTTATTGGAGATTGGATTCCAATAGACAAGGTATGGGAGCACCTACCAATCAGTGTACTCTAGAGAGGATACACTGGTGTTCAACAAGAACGTCTTGCAACCTGGCCACACATGACTGTCCACTTATTTAGCTTGAGTGTAACAAATATATTACCACCTCCACGGTTGGGAATGACCACCGATTCCGAAGGTTGTAGCAGCGAAAAGAGATGAAGAAGTTAAATATGGAAATTTTCTAGATGGGGATAATATACCCTGCTTGGGTATGACCCCACTAGCCATGCTGCCTAGCCCAACTTTTGTTACTTTCTGGTTGTGAGGTTTGAGGTCACGTTTATCCTTCTGATAGATTATTTATTCAATTACTTTGAATGCCACATCCTCAAACCCATCAATTCACTAATCGATTTCCAAACATATCATGGGTATAAAAAGCTAAAAGGAACGAATTCCTCCACCACCAGACATAATACCTTTAAAAGATTAACCATATGTGATTTGTTAGGTATACTTTGTCAGACACTCGTCCGTACAAGTTGTCCTGGGACTGGACAAACAGAAAGCACCATTCTGGAATAGAACGACCCTTACATTTAACTCCATCTTCAATTATCTTCAGCATAATTTAATTTGCAGTGCTTATGCCCATACGGAGTGGTTTTCAGATAATATATCCAACCAGTCTCTCCATATTGACAACGATGGTCAAAACACTTCGATAGTCGATTATTTAACTATCGAAGAAAAACAAACATCCATTCTAATGTATAACTAACATCATACAATCACGGGCGCTTTTTATTTAACATTCGTTTTATTATTCAAATTCCCATATCTTACTGGATATTTCTCAAATCCCGTTTAGCCTTTTCACAGTTCTTGGAAAACATTCCCAGTTATTATAAACTCTTATTCTCCCATGATCCATAAAATATTCATTATTAATGTTCGAAACATTTCCATTCTTTTCATATTCCTTATTTTCTACACTTGGATAATATACCCTATATACATTGGAAAACTATTTCCAATTTCATCATAAATATTTTAATATGCCCAACGTTTACTTTTAAAACATTATCCACTTTAAAATGTGAATATCACCTATTATAGAAATCTGAACATCTTTATCAAATAACTCTTTATTTAGGTAATAAATGTCCTCATTTTGTTTTCCAGAATCTCTTCATAATTTTATATTCCCATTCCCCTTTATAAACTCTGTTTCTAAGTCAACTTCTTGTTAAATCAATATCAAGTTTAAAACTAAATATTGGTTACATGTCCTATTATAATTTATTAGTTTAAACTAAATATTTACTATCCTATCAGATTATAATTCCTAAAATAATTTACTTTAATACATTCGACATCGTCGAATTATAGTTCTAATTCCTAATAGTGTTATTTAGTTCTATATTCCAGACATCAAAATGATGTCATCGTTTTCTGAAATGATTCTCTAATTTCTCTTTCTAAACTCATTCTTATATTTCTTTGGACTAACATCGTTACTTATTACTTTCGAATAAGTGGGTTTCAAACCAAACTGTTTTCATTCCCTAGGGAGTAGTGTTATATATAAAAATCATGCTTAAGCTTGGTCAACAACGTTAATTTATCGTTATAGTTCAAAAACTTGTCATATGCTGTAATATTCCCCTTTATAACTAATTTCGACCTAAAAGTCACGCTTAAGCCTAGTCAACAACTTTAATTTATCGTTATAGTTCAAAGACTTGCAATACGCTACTATATTCCACTTTATAACTAATCTCGATGTCTCTTTCCATTACAAACTAATATCATCCCTCGAAAATAGGGAAGCCATTCAAGTTGGGGTATTTTAATTACATCTCAGACCTTGATCAACAACATTCTTATCTTAGAATAGATATAAGTTCATAACTCTAACCCCTTATACTTTATAATCCTTCAAATCATATTTCTTGCTTTATTTTAAATACGGTTTTATGACGTGTTTACTCGAAATTTGGGATCAAACACCAAAGATGCAAATGATGCACTTCACCGATTCGGTATGAATATGGAACCACATAGTTGCAAAATGAACGAACGAAAGTAAGAAAAACACAAGGCAGCTTTTATAGTGGTTTGATTCTCTATGAATCTACGTCCACTTCCAATCAATTCTCATTATGATATTCAAGCTTACAACATATGAATTTTTCCTCATTACAATCATTTCTCTCTTTTTTCCCTCTTTATGATCTAACTTCTCTAGAATTTGGTGAAGAAAATGAAGAGATTTTTTAGCTTTGTGATGAATCTTCGACCACTTGTGTGCTTTGATCCTTTCTCATGATCTTCGTTGATCGCATAGTGGATTAGCATTTGATTTAGGCTTTGGAGAGGATTAGAGAAGATATGAAATTGCTTGAGAGATTTATTATGTAGCTTGAATGAGATTGAAGGTGCTTAGATTCCAATTGTAGAAAGTTCTCATGATCATTGACTTGGGTTTGATCTTCATTAAGTTAGAAATGAGTTGTTGAATCCATAGAAGCCATTAGAGAGGTTGTAGATGAGTTTTCAATTTGGTAGAGTCTTGCCTTTGGAATGAATTTTCGGTCCCCCTTCTCAAATAAATTATAAGGGGTATTTATAGGTGATTTTTAGCCCGGGTGGCAATTTTGTAATTGTACAGAAAAACGCCATGACTCAACTCTGACATGACTTAACTCGCCATGACTCATCGCGCCATGACTCCATTTTGCCATGGTGAAATGCGGTATAACTCTCGGTGGAACTTTGGTAAATAGGTGCGCTTCCTCCCTGTAAGAAACGCCTTGGGGTTTTTGTAATCGACGACTTGATTTCATAGTATGCGACATCAATCCTCTAGCTCCATGCGATATGAACATTCACGCGCAAATGGCCTGGACAGGCTTACGAATTATCCAAAGCCGACATGCTTTTTTGGACTGACATATGAGCTGGCACGTTTCACTTTATAATTGGCACGGCATAACATGAATATTGGATTGCAGCATGACTTGGTACGGTATGACACACTTTAAGTGGTATGGGAATGTCATGCTTTTAATACTAAAAGGTATGTTCACACCTTGGCATATTATTGGAAGGTCTTAAATTGCCACGTGTACACAACAATCCGTATATGTCAAACATCATTGTAACAACGACATGGTATTTGCATAAGTGAAGCGACATGGTGTTTTATCCAGTGTAACGACTTGGTGACGTTAATGACTTGCGCCATGGATGGCTCCAATGATATGGCATCAGCGACATGGTGAAAGCAACGTTATGACTTCTTGTATAACGGTATGATCGAATATGCGACATAATTGAATACAACTGGCAACGACATTACATGGTTGCGCCTTTACTCCATGTTGTAGCAACGTAATTATATCATGTTGCAGTAGCTTAAGTAGGTAAGGACTTTATTAACATTAATATGGTCTTCGCGATATGATTCCAAGTTGAGTTCCTGGCTCATCTTTTCCAGTACAAAAGCAGGACCACCTTTATGTATCCAATCTCATGTGCTGACAGGTGTCAATCTACTCTCTACAATTGTCATAACGACATGGAGCGAAGCATTTTAAATGGATACATGGCATTAAGACTTGTTTCTTCTTTGATGCGATATGAATCCTTCAAGCGACATGATCCTTTGCGGCATAACTTGTTTACATTTAAACAATGACTGCCACGGGTAAAGTAACGTTGTGCCGTTCGAATAGTTTAGTTCTGGCCAATACGCCATGATGGAATAACGACCTGTTCCCATGCGACTTGATTGACGCTATGGCTCCTTGTAACAATATCTATAACCGAAGCTACTACTATTACCATGATCCATGTGGCAAGTGTAGCATACGTATTGTGTGTTCGCATGGACAATTTCGTCGTACGTCATGATTACAGAGCAACGCGGTGGCATCTTCATATTGAATTGAGTCTTGCGACATGGAGGGATTGTATAACGTCATGGGATGAACTGCCCAAGCGACATGGCACCCACTTCTCATTTGACTCCGACGTCATGGATGAAACTAGGCAACGCACGGCATGGCCTTGAGCTTCATGATCCCATTTGACGTTCTTCATGAATGGATAATGGTCCGTACAAGTTTGCTTCGTCATTGGTTATTTCAGCAACACGCTATTTGCGACATGGTAGATCCATCAACATGGGAGTCAATACGGCATGAACTGTTGAATACCATAGACAATTGCCAACGGTCCGATGCATGTCATTGTGAACGACTTAAATGGTGCGGACGACTTGATTTATGTCGCGCCGACAACTTGTTGCGTACGAACGACTTGATTAACCCGACATGGTTTTATGTCGTGTCGACGACTTGGTGGCATGTCGTACTGCTGACTCAATAACACGAATAGACCACTGCTTATATCGTAATCAAGTTCTTTGATGTCAATTCTTTGAACTGCGTTGAACTAACGGGGTTAACATTTGCTGTGATGACCCCAAACTTCCACTAGGTGAAAGTAAGGAATAATCATATGGAATACAACATAAATATAACAATACACATCACTGATACAGCATAGCAGAGGAAAAAAAACCATAGAATAATAACTTTATAGCAGCGGAAATATAATGTCATAAACCATAGAATCCCAACAGTCACAGAATTCCAAATTATTACATCAAGTTTGCAGAAATGAAAATAAGTTCCAACTCCCCAAATAAGCAATACGAAATGAAACAAGTCTAATGACTGAACTTAAAGATAGAAAAATGCAATAGAAGTAAATGATAGCTGTCCTCAAAGCTCCAAGTCATCACCTCTCCACAAAAGCAAATCCAAGCAAAGATAATGAGCAACTCCAAGAAGACTCCAAGCAACGAATGAACCTGTTTACTTGGCTGCCCGTGTAGAAAAGAGGGCACCCGAGTTTGCAAAAAGGTGAAACAAACTACGGGTCAGTCGTGGGACTGGTATGAGAATTCATAACTAGTTTAGTAATAATAATATGACAAATCCAAAGACCACGCCGCTAATGCGGAACGGGTTTACTCAATGGATTGTCGTGCATAATTTAAAGTGTCAGAACGTACAACATCGCAATGCTTTTTAGAAAAATGGAATCACCATAAGACTCAAGTCCCATCACACAATGCAACGCACACCAGAGGATAGAGTTTTCCCTTATGGTGAATAAACATGCTAAATATGGCAAATACGAGTTTAATATTATTATTAGTGTATAATAAAAACATTTCAAAATAAATGTATCAATCCTAGGAAACATAGTACCCCATCCTACTATATCTCCATGCTAGTAATACAATCAAAACCGTAGGGTCGTATTTGGAATTTGGATTTCCATCTGAGTCAAGGCTAGGGAGGATATCCTTACCGATTCGAGACACTCTAGCAATGCCCCTTGATTGGTACTCTGTCCAACCCTTGGATAGCTGCAGGGCTGGTGCACACTTACTTTTGTGGATTAGTTATGCCTGAACACACGCTTCCCGGTCCTTTTGGACCTACAATACGGCCAGTGGCGACCGCATAAACCGAGGCCTCGAACAATCCAACAACCACAATGAATAAATGCCAGCGCTGGTAGGTCCCTGGCACCACTCTAGCTAGAAAGAAACGTGTGCACTCCCTGCGTTCCCTTCTCCCATTTTAGACTCCGCCGGTGTGTGAGGCTCGCGAAGTCACGTCATACACAAAGCTTTGCCTAAACAGGCTATGCTTTGATCATCCCACAAGGCCTGCTTTTCAACAAAGCCTTGATCACATGCATCTTGGCATGCCACAACGTCAATCCATACCATATCATTGATTTCCGCCAACATATAACCTCTGAGCTCGTACGTCTCAGAGAAGGGTGAAAGACACCAAACAGATATATGTTTAGCAGAGATCAATAGGAACAGTGTAAAGGAATACCACGTCAGACATGCAATCCATTTACGCTTATGCTCTGGGTCTGAGCGAAAGCCAAATCCGTTCAATCAACATGTTCGTTCGAACGACGATCATGACCTCGAATTGGGAGAAAATCAATTCAAAGCCTCAATCGTTGTCTTCCTGAGGGGAAGATTGACGGTCTTCATTAGTCGTCTTCTTCTTCAATTCTCATCGTCGTTTTGATTATTTGGAATGAGATTAACTCGGCCTTTCCAAATAATCTTCGTATATATATATATATATATTGAAAACTCTTCCTTATCGTTATTTCTAATTTATAACAATTATTCCCAATTTTATTTAATTAAAAATAATTACATCTTTAATCAACGACGATTCAGGTCAATGGCGATTCTGGCACTGTTTCAACCAATTTTGATTTTCACATATCTAAAAATCTAACCGTTGGCTTCTGACGTATTATATATCGTTGGAAAGATTTTTCCAAGACGGTCCTAGCGGTTTCAGTTTCAAGGAAATCCGACGGTCGGATCTTTCGGTATAATCGTTTAAAGGTACGATTGTCGAAACGCGAACTACAGCGCCGTTTCGTTTAATTTTATATTTATATATAAACATATATATAATATAAATCGTTTGACGCTTTCAGCTACCAAAGTTCATTCTTCTTATTCTAGAAAGACTACGACGCAAAAATGTACTTTTATTAACGTGGTTCCTTATTTGTAACTAAATTACAAATAAAGATGTACTTTTAAATTCATATTTTGCTCGCCAACTCTAATGCGACAAAATGATGGTTTCACAACGTATATTTCTTTACTCAGTAACAATATTATTTTGTCCACCAATTCTAGTGCGACAAAAATAATAGTTTCAACACTGTATATTCTATATTCAATAAAAATATTATTTTTGCCCGCCCATTCTAATGCGTCAAAAATATTGATTTCCAACAATGTATATTTTAATAAAACGATATTTTTGTCTGCCAATTCTAATGCGACAAAAATATTGATTTTAACAATGTGTTCTTTTATTTACATAAGAAATTGTAGATAAAGTAAATTCTTTTTATTTCTCTTTAGTTCCTCTTGTTTATTTACACCAAATGTAAATAAATATCCTTTTTATCTAATTCATTCTTAATACATAAACATGTACTTTTTCTCTAACTTATTTTCCTCACGTAAAAAAAAAATTTACTTTTTCTACTAATTCATTTATATAACATAAAAATGTGAACAAGGTTTCATTGCTAACTTTGATCATTTTATTCACATAAGGACTGTGAATAAAATGGTTTCAAAGTCTGTTCTTTTCATTTACATAAAAGTGTAAATAAAAGCTAATTCTCAAGTTTCAAGTTTGTAACTTTTTATTTACAAAGGCAGTTGTAAATGAAATTCTAATGTCAATTTTGTTCTCCTTTTTATTATTTACAAAGAAAAATGTAAATATAATCTAATATCAAGTCTTGCTCATTTTCTATTTACAAAGAAAAATGTAAATAATCACTTTTCATGTTTTCAAGTTTTGTACTTTTTTTTTTTTACTTACAAAGGGGATTGCAAATAAAGAACCATTTTCATGTTTTCTAGTTTTGTACTTTTTTATTTACAAAGGAAATTGCAAATACAAGAACCAATTTCATGTTTTTTAGTTTTTGTACTTATTTATCTAACTCATTTTTATTTACATAAAAATACATCTTCCTTTGATTTACTTTATAACATAAAAAAAATGTGCTTTTTCTTTTATTCATTTTCATAAAACATAAAAATGAACTTTTTCTTTTATTCATTTTTATAAAAACAGGAAAAAAATGAACCTTTTTCTTTTATTCATTTTTAAAAAAACATAAAGAATGAACTTTTCCTTTGCATTGGGAAATGCAAGTTTTCTACTACTTTCATTTACTTTAGAAAATGTAAATTCTCTGTCTTCTACTTTCTTTGTATTTGGAAAAGGTAAATTTCTATTTTCCATTTCTTTACATTAGAAAATGTAAATTTCTATTTTCTTTACATTAGAAATGTAAGTTCTATTTTCCTTTACATCAGAAATGTAAATCCTACTAAATGTCACGTTTTATCCTTTTTTTATTTTTCTTTTTTTTTATTTTTTTTTACAAAAGTAATGTAAGCAAGATCCTAATATTTACATTTCATGTTTTAATCTTTTTATTTACAAAAGTATTGTAAATAAATCATTATCTACAAAAGTAAAATAAATCATTATCTTGGGTTCGCTAATCAAATTTGGTACTTTCACTTTTATTTACAAGAAGTGTAAATAAAATATCAACTAACGTTCGCTAATCTAATTAGGTACTTTCACTTTTATTTACAAGAAGTGTAAATAAAATATCAACTAACGTTCGCTAATCTAATTAGGTACTTTCACTTTTATTTACAAGAAGTGTAAAGAAAATATCAACTAACGTTAGCTAATCTAATTAGGTACTTCCACTTTTATTTACAAGAAGTGTAAATAAAATATCAACTAACGTTCGCTAATCTAATTAGGTACTTTCACTTTTATTTACAAGAAGTGTAAATAAAATATCAACTAACGTTCGCTAATCTAATTAGGTACTTTCACTTTTATTTACAAGAAGTGTAAATAAAATATCAACTAATTGCAAGTTTTGTATTTTTCTTTTATTTCACATACGAATGTGAACAAAATCCTAAAACCAAATTTGTCTCTTTTATTTCATCTACAAATAAATGCAAATAAAACATAGTGTCATGATTACGTTTCTTTTATCATTTATTTACAAGGGAATGTACATACAATAAATGTCAAGTTTTCTAATATCATGTTTCTAACGTCAATATTTGATTCATTTCAACTATAATAACATGACGATGAAATTTTGATTTGTTTCAACAAACTATACATAACGATGGCAACTTATAATTTGGTGTCAAGTTTCATGTCCACATATACATCAACAACATATGGTTTGGTGTAAAATTCTCATGAATCAATGTGAAGGTCTCATCTTTATTTTATTTTGTGAATCAAAATAAAATATTAAAACTTTATTTATCTTTTATGTAAATCAAAAATAAAAGATACTAACTTTCCTTTCATTATGTAAATCAAAATTTAAAGATTTAATTTCCATTTTATTTTGTAAAAAACAAAATAAAGATTCAATCTTCTTTTGTGAATCAACATAAAAGATTCAACTCTTGTTCTTATTATGTAAATCAACAATAAAGGATTCAACTCTCTTTTATTATGTAAAATCAAAAATAAAAGATTCAACTTTCTTTTATCATGTAAAATCAAAATAAGAGATTCAACTTTTGTTCTTATTTGTGAATCAAAAACTTTTCTTTTTATTTGTTTTGTGAAATAAAATAAAGACTTCAACTTTCATTTGATTTTGTGAAACAAATAAAGATTATAACTTTTCTTTTGTTTGTTTTACAAAAGCAAGATTCAACTTTCTTTCGATTTTTAGAGAGAAATAAAGATGAAAATAAAAATAAAATAAAAATAATAATAAAGGTAATAAAGATGAGAATTTATTGAGATTCATCAGAATTTACAGATCTACACTAACATGGTTACATCATAACATCACAACATATCTCAATAACAATACAATATCACAACAACGCAGATTATAATCAATAATATACAATCATGATTTCATAATGATCATTAATTTATAATTAATTAAAACAAATCAGAATTCTCACTAATTGGCAAACAGATCATTTTTGTTAAACACAGTTCTAATTAACAAACATTTTAATTTTTTCCAGATCCACGTAACACACAAATCACGGTTCAAATCAAATCACAAAGCTTGGCATATACAATGAATGGGGGAGAAAACAATTATGATTTATTCATATTATTTAAAATAAATAATAATACAAATAAATTAAGATTTCTCACCAATAGCTTTCCACTTTGCCAAATTTGTTTCTGTTTCAGTCCATATTCGTTCCATCACGTAGTAGTCGACAATGTGAGCCCAATGCATCATAGTTTGCAATTTTCTGAATTCGATTGCAAAGATATGATTGTTTGAAGATTTGATTTCTTAAATTAAAATAATAGTTTAAATAATTAATTTAATGATTTCCCTTAACCTTTGCTAAGCCTTCTTCTTCTCCAACTTTACCATGAATATCTTTGAATTTAAGCTTCCCAATGGCCATGAATTTGCAGCCAAACCGCGGCCCTTGAGGCCTGAGATTTGCGAAAAATACTACCCAAAACATGATCTTAACCGTATGAATTTGTAGAGTACGTGAGTCTCTACCTCTTTCATGCAGAAATCATCTTCTAATTCTTGATGGATTTAGGGAAAAGAGAGAAAGAAATTCAAATTATTTCAGCCATAGAAGAAAGAGACGGCGGCTGTAGAATAAGTTTTAGAATTAGCGTTTTTTTGGAATGTCCTATGTGTTGTTTATATATGTTTTAATATTATTGTTAGATATGAATGTTAAACCTTAAATGGTAGATATTAATTGTAAATTAAAAGTAAAATATAGATATTAAATTCACTTGGTTTTTGGCAATAATTTAAATGAGCGTATAAGGCAAATTGAGAATGGAACGGATTTGCAAATGGCAACGATATCTTAGGAATAAATATAAATGGGATCGATTGGGGATTAAACGAGGTGATCTTTAGGCAATAAATAAATGATAGCAAAAACAAACGTTTTGAAACTCAAAACGCAAATGGAAATGAATGGATGCGATATTAATTCAAATGATGCATGGAAATAGATAATAAATGTCATGAGGAACCGAAAATGAATGAATGTAGGAAAATATATGGAAGGAGATGAATGTTTTAATTTTTTATTTATATAAGACGTTTCACTTATGTTGCGGGCCCCAACAACGCATGAAATAATGGGACAAATATAATGCATTGCTTATATACATATGCGTTAAATTTTTAGTTTAATGACACCGTTTGTACATCAAAATTTCATTAACTTTATCACAATTAATACCGTAATGAATTTAGATTTTAATGGTTTATCTACAACAAAATTTATTTAAGCGTTTTATTACACTATTTACTTAACGGTTTAAATTGTAAATAAATTTATCTTAATGTTATTATATTTTACACAAAATTCTTTACTCAATATAATTTGTTTCTTCAATTAAATTTGAATTTATTTCATATTTTATTCCTATCCTTTTATTGCTCATTTGTTATACAAATATGGTTAAGTTTTCCGGTTTGATTACCCATGATCTTTCAAAGTTTCTTTATTTATAATGGTAGTAACCGTACCATAAATAATACCATAATAAATTCAATCCTAGCGGCTATTTAAAACAAAGTTAATTACTCTTTATAACTTAATTTCGGCATTGCTAACAATTAAATTTTCTTATCTTAATGTATGCATATAAAGTTAGAACATTTTCATTACATTAATTGTACTATAATAATTTAAACGTATTGGTTTACAAAATTAACCACCATTAAAATTTCAAACATATGTTAATTTAATGTTTAATTACCTTTTACTTGCTGTTTTACTGCAAATAAATTAATCTTAACTATATTTTGCTATGCAAATAAGTTCTATGTTCAAAATCAATAAATCTTTTCAATCAGAATTTATTTAAAAATTTATTTTAGTTCCAATGTCAAGCTTAATATTCCAAAGCTCACTATTTGTACCATCATAATTTTTTTTTACAAACATTTATACTGACACCATATTCACAATGCGCCTTTATCTTTAGAATAAACCCTACATTAAATACCAATCTAAATTGAATTTCAAACATATATTTTCTTCTTATCAAATTGTATGATAAGTATTAAATTCATTTCTTACTTAAATTTCAAAACTAAAAATTGAAATTATTGCACCCTTTTGGGCTTGGAATGGGATTTATATAAATTTTATAGTCTTACTTCAAATAAAAAAAAATTAATCATTATTATTTAAAATAGATTATTCTAAATATCAAAACTCATTTAAAATTACTTAAAATAAATTTTAAATTGGCCCCAAAATTCAGGGTTGTTACATTTGCCCCTCGAAGCTTGTATTTTTCGCTTGCGAGAAATGCGGGCTTCGAAATTGACACAATTTTCGTTGAGAATCAGTTGTAGCTTTTTGTCTTGCTATAATGAACCATTCTTTGAATTCATATGCTTCTCCCCGTCTGCCCTGTAATTAAAACAAGTGTTTGCACATTTTTTGGACTTATACTTCACCATCGACCATCCACATCGATAGTGGATTAGTTAGTCATGAAATAAAGCGAATTCTTATTTTTGACTGGATGAAGTATCTGCACAGAATTGTTTTACTCAGCGGTTCATAACTCACTGAATATTGTTTGTACAAATACGATATTCAAATTCGAATTTGCATTTAACGATTAAAAATCAAACAATCGACTGGGCCGACTGTAAATTTTGAACGTTATCATTTTAATGACTTATATGATATTGCAAGGTATTTCTCATTTCGGGAAACACTTATCTGTGATTTATTTTCTGCTTCTTCTCGAAGGAGCTCCGGACATTCGTGCCTTTATCTGGGAGGTATTTATCCTTCATTACGAGATAGACTTTTATGGCTCAGCATTTGCCTGTTTGCAGGTCAGTAATGACATCGGAGACTCCAGTGGATGCCCCTGATGATCACATAAACTTGACTATCTGGAAGCCTGCTAACATGGTTTTTAAAATTTCCAAATTTGTCTGCTCAAACTGTTACAATCGCTCGTGCTTGAACTTATCATTCAATCATGCTTGGCCAACATGTTAATTTAAACATGCTCGTCCCGTATTGAGCTTGAGTATGTTTAGACATATATTAGCTTGAGCATGCACATTTTTTTGAAGATTTTCCTATGTTATAGCCTTTGTTCGTCGGTGAATTTTCTGCATCTCTAAACTTTGTTCGATTCGACTTCATGGATTCTGCCTAACACTTGATTTCGGTCCACAACAATCTATAATCTGTATTTAAAAGTTGCAGGCTTCCTATTTGAAGTATTTGGGTCTCTTCGAGAACTTGTAGAAGAAAAATCAGAGATCATGATTTCGATGTATATCTTCAAGCCTTGTTGAACTATTAATTTGCTGGAGTAAGCCTGGAATCAGCTTTGGCCATTCAACGTCGTAGATGGATTCGCAAAATGGCCTTGCATACCAACATGTACTTCGGAATTTGCAGTCTACTTTGATATTGAGTTGCTTTAAATCTAGTAAACATATGTCAGTTGAATAAGATTCAGTCATAGCTTTTTATATGCTTTGAACTTCCCTACGTCAATATGATTCATGTTCTCTACCAACCCTTTTGGGTGACCATAACCGCAGGATTTTTGGGAAACTAAGCAGCCTTGAGCATCACTTAATAAGCTGTATTGAGTTGGCATCAAATTTTAACGCTTTGCGACATCCATTTTGAAAACCACGAATTCGAAGCTAGGTCTTTGAATTAAATGGCACGTAGAAATGAATCGCTTCTTGCATTATTTCTGCATCAGCTTTTACTAGTTTTTTTTTCATATTTCGGGACGCTTTGTTGTACACTGTTGTCTCTTCCAATCGTGTTTGATATTATAGACTATCCCGGGCTAGACCAAACTTTGAGTCTTCTCTTCACAACTGTTTTCCCCAGTGCATGATTATTGCTTAACCTTTTTATAACTCAAGTTGATACCGCTGATGGATACTAGCTTCAATTCCTAGAGAAATGATATCGCTCAATGGGACTATGCCATATCAGTGTATTCGCCTTTTAAGCATTATTTATTATCGGGTTTGAAGCAGAGCATCATCATGTTCTTTGGGTTACATACGATTGGAGGTTTGTAGGCAAGGAAGCTTTTGCGTTGAAAGACTCTTAATTTGCCTATGGCGAGGAAATTCTTTTTCACGAGAGATTTCTTGTAATCTATTTCGATTGATTTTTCGACCTTCTCTTCTTAATAAGGCTTGCAACTAGTCGTTGTAAGCTAGCTGAATTTCCAAGGTTGAGTTTTACTAGCACAATGGACTTCGTTGACGTATCGAGTTATACCGATTTTGTCAGATTTTCCTTGATTTAGATTCTTACATTAGAAGCTTCTAATTTGTTGACGAAATCATTTTGCTTTTACCGACTTATTTAGAGCTTCTGAGCATACCGATATAACCAGGAACCTGGTTTTAATAGCTGGTTTTATGCTTAAACCTTTTGAGGATGCTAATGAATAGAATAGGGATAAGATACTTCTTATCACAAAGAGGTTCCTTTTTGAATACGTGCTACCTATATGCACTCAATCTTTTCCTTTTAGAGGAATTCCTTTTGTGTCCCGCCCTATGTTTAAGGCATTAGATTCCTCGGTCTCTATCAAGGAAGTTGTATTGGAAAATTCCATCGGGAAGTTCCTGTTTTGAGAGAATGTTCGGATCCTTTTATACCCTTAGCTGTGACTTTACTTTTGTAAGCGGAAGACGGTTATGTTGATTGACCAAATTGAATGTGCTCAATGAGCTCAGAGAGCTGCTGAGAATAGATTAATTTGGGAGCAGCGAGTCAATGCTAGTTTGCAGGAACATACTACTTCTCATGAGTTAGAAATTCTCTTTTATGAAAGCTAGAATAAATGGAACGTGAGAAAGAGAAAGAACAGGTTCTTTTAAACAAAACAACTGCTAACCAAGCTATGCTCAAGCTTAACCCAATGCTGATGCAACCTTATTTAGATTTTTAAAAACTCAGTGTCATGAGACGAGGCAGTTTGCCATTTTTACAAAGTAGCTTCTTCATCACTTTGGCTGAAGCTTGGAAGTTAATTATTGATGGTCTTGAAGGTTATGTTAAGAACGCGCGTCAACCAACCACTGCTCCCCTAGTTAATCCTGAAAACTTTTGACAGTTCTATTGGTTCATTCAGATGCAAGAAGAGGAGCTGAAGCTTTACCGATTGCTCTTTTATGCCTCATGCAGCTTTTTGCTTACAATTTCTTTTGATTGGATATTGTGCGATTATCAACCTTCGCTTCTAGACTGTATACACAACTCATTCGATGATATAGAAATGCTTATGTTTTGCTGTAATTTAGCTTGTGCATTTCCATATGTTCGATTCTTTGCTGAGTATAGGTCTTTTGGTTTCTGCAGTGTCGTGATGAGCTTGTGGTATGTTTTCCAAGCATTGATTTTTTCTCAATTTGGTAGTGTTGCCCCCATGCCAAATCTCATCACAAGCTTAAAGGTTAGGCGTGTCCGATTATAATTGGAATCTCTTTACATGTGCTTTTGTCGTCATATTTGGCGCTTCTTGGCTTGCTCATGATCCAAGGACTCCTGGTTTAATCAATCTGACTCATGCCTTTCAACAGAGAGGAATTTTTGTTTTTATATATTCAATTATGTTTCTCGCTAATCTGGCAGTCCAAACACTTTGGAGAATAAATTTGAATATGTGCCCCCAGGGAGGTCTTGGTTTTCGTGCCTCCGAAGAGGTCTTTGTAAATCCGTTATTCGTTGTGACTGAATAATTCAGTCACTCGTAGAATTTATCGGATGCCTTTGAGAAGGTCTTTGGGTCTGTCGCTAACCGAATTTGGAGGACCCGGCTTATGATCGGACACCCCCAAAGAGGTTTTTGAACCGCCACTAACTGGATTTGGAAGACCTAGCATATGGTCGGACACCCCCGAAGAGGTTTTTGATCCGTCGTTTGTTGAGTTTGAATAATTCAGACACTTGTCGAGCCTGTCGGATGCCCCCGAAGAGGTCTTTGATCCGTTGTTCGGTGAGTCTGATTAATTTAGACGCATGTTGAACTTGTCGGACGCCTCCGAAGAGGTCTTTGGGTCCGTCAGTAACTAAGTTTGGTAGACCCAAAATCAATAGCTGGATTTAGAAGATCATGCATCTGAGCGGATGTCTCCGAAGAGGTCTCTAGAATTCTTGTGTTTGTATCGCTATCCGACCATGTGTTAATGGCGTCGGCGATGAACCGAGCGCCCCTCGGGGAGGTCTTTGGTTTATACCCTGGTGTTTGTATCGTTATCCGACCATGTATTAATGGCGTCGGCAATGAACCGGGTGCCCCTCAGGGAGGTCTTTGGTTTATACCCCGGTGTTTGTATCGCTATCCGACCATGTATTAATGGCATCGGCGATGAACCAGGTGCCCCTCGGGGAGGTCTTTGGTTTATACCCCGGTGTTTGTATCGCTATCCGGCTATGTATTAATGGCATCGGCGATGAACCAGGTGCCCCAAGGAGAGGTCTTTGGTTTATACCCCGGTGTTTGTATCACTATCCGACCATGTATTAATGGTGTCAGCGATGAGCCAGGTGCCCCTCGGGGAGGACTTTGGTTTATACCCCGGTGTTTGTATCGTTATCCGTCCATGTATTAATGGCATCGGCGATGAACCAGGTGCCCCTCGGGGAGGTCTTTGGTTTATACCCCGGTGTTTGTATTGCTATCCGGCCATGTATTAATGGCGTCGGCGATGAACCGGGTGCCCCTCGGGGAGGTGTTTGGTTTTTAGAGTCGCGTTGTTTCACGGGGCAGACGCTAGTTCATTTGTCGGATTTTCATCGCGATTTGTTAGAACTAGGGCCCTAAACCTTGCAATTAAGAAGGTGCCCCTATGGTGAAACTTACAACTTTGTTAGTAGTCGGAGTGTCACATCATTTGATTTCTCAATTCCTGGCGCCCCCTATCTGTGGCTTTGTACTTCACACCTTCATATTTACTATGGATGGTGTTTGGGAATTAAGCAACGAATGCTTGAGCTATCCTTGTCAGGATGTGCCGTAGCGGCCATCGGGTTTTATTTGGCTGTGTATGTGCTTTCGCTCTTTTAGAGGATGGTAAGTAATGTCATATCGGCTAAGCTCAATAGTCTACTTTAATAATCTTCCCGAAGCATATGGGCGGAAGAGAACTTGCTTTAGAGGCTGACCGGTAAGAACTTTGATAAAGTGGGCTTGGGAGTATGGCCTTAGCTTTCCTGAGCCGACGAGCGGACAATATGCTAACTTTTCCTACATAGGATAGTTTAGCTTTGCCTTGGTAAGCTTTTTGTTAATGTAATATGCTGGCCATGGAACCATTTCTCGTAAAGATGCCCTTTCAATGACACTTACGACCCTCTAGTTCGATTACCATGACACTTTCTCATTGGTTGACCCTTCGCTGTGAATGATGTTTTGATTTTTGAGCAATGGGTGAATGAGTTACCCCAATCGGGATGCGCTTCAATAATCACCAGGCTCAGCTAGGTTCTCCCATTGACGAGATAGGGGCTGATTTGAACCATCCATGGTCCTGGTTTTATGATGTTGTCCATGACTTGACCAAGCTCCACCAATCTTGATACGGTATGTTGTGCCCTAGGAACCGGGTAGTTTTAGATTCTCCAGGGTTCGAACGGGATATTTTCCCCCACCTTCACTGCTGGATGTCGCTTTTTGGCAAGCTTCTCCATGTGGTGCCGCATGTTGTTGCAGCATTCCATGAGACAGACACTGGTTTTTAATTTGATGCTCGTTTTAACGAACGATCTTGGTTATAAAAACACCGGCTTGGACCCCGCCTCTCATGAAGCACTCCCTTTGATGGATAATCCAATAGACGGCGTTTGAATTATCATTGTTTGTATGCATGGAGAGAATCGCATGATTTTACTAGTTCAAGGTGGGGCAAGGTTCATCTGAGTAATATACCTTCAATATTTATTCTATCATTAGAGATTTTTTTTGTTTTAATTAAAATTTCACAAATATAAGATCGAAATAAGAGTGCATTAGTAACAAAGTTAATATCCTGTTACAATCCCTCCTTTTTACCATAGGAGGTTTACAATTATAAGGGAATATATAAGTTTTCCCATGGGATACGAAGAGTGCATTATGCAGAGAAATGTCGCAATTGGTCACCTGGGCAGACTTTTAGGATCTAAACTCCACCAATAGTTTTTAAAGTGTAGGTCTTTAAAGTTGCTTTTATCTCTGTGACAATTGCTGAATCCGCAGGGCTATTCTCCAGAGTATCCGAGCGACCTTTAACTCTCTTCTCGGTTTGCTTAGCTAAGCATGAACTGTTTGCCATGGTAGCGAGCTTTAGTGTTGCTACACTCCCTGGTCGAGTCTTGCTTCCTTGACCCGGTCGGTTGGCGAGAGCGCTTTAGCATCCTTTTCTTGTGTAGCCTATAGGTAGAATCACCATTTGAACTTTTTGGTTGGATCAGAGAACCGGTATATGGACTTATGCGGCGACTTTGTGTACCATAGTGACGCTGCGCCCTTTAAGTAAAGAGGAAGGTATGTGCATCCCGCCTCATGCATTGCCTTAGCTGTATTCATTCGCCACTCATAATTGAATAGGAAGTAGTTAGGATCCACAAGGCCGTTATAATGAGGTAGGGCAGGAGGAGTGAACTTCTTTGGACATTTTGTTTGAAGGACCTTTTTGGTGAATGGAAATTCTTTTAGGAGAGAAGCCCTATTTCTTTTTATTGCCACCGCGTGCTTGATTTTCCTTCATGTTCTGTTCATTCATGTCCGTGATATACTCTTTAGTGTTGTGCAGTCCTGCAGGGCCAATCTTTAATTTCTTTAACGGAACGTTGCCTTGGAAATACGTCATGGTTCAGAAATCGAGGAATTTCCCCTTGTGTGGGATTAGCAACATTTCGAGTATTTCGATCAGAATGATTTCTAGCATGCGGATTGGTGCCTTTGACGTTGGCTCCCTCTTTGTCGTTTGTCCAACTTCCGATACCATCCATATCATTGTGCTGATTTTGATCAGGAGCTATTAAATCCATATTCTCTTTAAGGTGGACATGAATCTTTTGGAGGAAGAGCGGGGTTTGCTTGGGCATTTAGAGAAACATTCATTTTTTTATGAGAGCCTGATTACCATCCGTTAGAGCTTTCATTTGAAGTTTCCATTTGAAATGAGATAGATTTGGATGTCATTGAGCTGCTTAGTGCATGGAGATGGCGACATGTCATCCTCGCAATTGAAGGCTGCTAGCGATAATGATGCAGGACGGAGAGAATGATTAGTCAAGGCAGACCCCATTCATCTTCGAACCAAACTTGAACCATGATGTCATGTTCTGAGGACCTGGTTTGAGGTTATACTAGATGATATAAATGATATTGGATTGAATTGTAGAACAATGTGTTCTTCACTCTCATGTTAGGTGATGGTGATTTGGCTTTGCAGTTCCATCTTTGGGATGTTGCTTTTCGAAAGCATAATGATGCATAAGTTGTAGATGGAATCCAAGCTGAAAGTATGCAAGCCGATCTATACCGATGTTGAGGTAAGCCTATGTCGATCTTGTCCAGGTATAACTTGGTGCATTCCTGTTCAATTGACTTCAATCTTTTGACATTATTTCTATGTTTATTTTATGAGATAATGCACAGTCTTTAGATGGCTAATTTGATGGTGTGAACGACATGATGCACCCACGACCCGGCTAGCCTAACGACTTGAGAATATTCCATGTCTTGACATGGCATGCGCCATCACTTAGCAGACATGCTTTATACCAGAGCATCCTTAACACATAATGGATATCCCAGCTTGTTAACTCGTGGTCCTATGCATGTGTCTTCTCTTTTCCATAACAATCTGGCTTACCGTAATTGTTCATTAATACACATGACAATGTGCCATCACACACTTGATACGCAACATGGATACTCTATATGTGATCTGCTACATGATTCCACCACGCCATGGTTCATATCGTATGGCCCATTTATGCCCTCATACTGGTGATATAAATTTGTCCCTTTGTTTGCTTCCATGTCGTGTGACAGCCTCCTCAACATGTTGGGACGACATGGCCTTCCATATAATTGCTCATGGTAATATCTACGTTTTAAGGCTTGTATCATGTTGTATGATCGACATGGAAGTTTGTGGGATGAGTCCACATTATGCTGATGACATGGTCGCATGCCAATGCTTACGATCGTTTTGTATTACACCATACACACTGCGATATGACTTCGAAAGAATGCTTCATGATGCGAAACGACATTAACGTCTTGACTATGCAACGACGCGGTTCCTCATGTGTTGATATCATGGCGCGCAAAACAACATGGATGACCTATGCCATAAATAAGAGTGACGGGATATTGTAGTGCAATGAACGCATCAATACCATATCGTGCGATGGTTGGAATCATGTCGTACCATGGGCTTGCACCATGTCGAGTCAACGACCTTTATCTCAAGTCGTGTGAACATCTTTAAGTTGTGAATGACATGAATCATCCATAGACGACTTTATACTTTAGCGTCATTCAGCTCAGTGAACCCATCAAACTTCCTGAGAGTTTGCAGCTGCTTTATGGAAATGAATGGTTCAACAGTTTTACATTTCTGATAACACCACTAACTTTAGGTCATAGTCTCATGCTTTCAAAATACGTAATGTCAACATTGGTAATGAACACATTCTTTAATTATACTCTATGTAACCACAACTTCAAGTTATGTAATGTAACTTCATGGTCTTCTCAGATTTTTCCATGATCTCGGATTTGCGGAATCTATGGTAGAAGTAGGCTTAGAACTCCAATACGAAGGTAGGAGATGTGAACGCGGCCCCACGGTGGGCGCCAAATGTTTGCTCCAAATTTGGGATCAAACACCAAAGATGCAAATGATGCACTTCACCGATTCGGTATGAATATGGAACCGCGTAGTTACAAAATGAACGAACGAAAGTAAGTAAAAACACAAGGCAACTTTTATAGTGGTTAGATTCTCTATGAATCTACGTCCACTTCCAATCAATTCTCATTATGATTTTCAAGCTTACAACATATGAATTTTTCATCATTACAATCATTTCTCTCTTTTTTCCCTCCTTATGATCTAACTTCTCTTGAATTTGGTGAAGAAAATGAAGAGATTTTTTAGCTTTGTGATGAATCTTCAACCACTTGTGTGCTTTGATCCTTTCTCATGATCTTTATAGGTCTCATAGTGGATTAGCATTTGATTTAGGCTTTGGAGAGGATTAGAGAAGATATGAAATTGCTTGAGAGATTTATTATGTTGCTTGAATGAGATTGAAGGTGCTTAGATTCCAATTGTAGAAAGTTCTCATGATCATTGACTTGGGTTTGATCTTTATGAAGTAAAAAATGAGTTGTTGAATCCATAGAAGCCATTAGAGAGGTTGTAGATGAGTTTTCAATTTGGTAGAGTCTCCCCTTTGGAATGAATTTTCGGTCCCCCTTCTCAAATGAATTATAAGGGGTATTTATAGGTGATTTTTAGCCTGGGTGGCAATTCTGTAATTGTACAGAAAAACGCCATGACTCAACTCTGACATGACTTAACTCGCCATGACTCATCGCGCCATGACTCCATTTTGCCATGGTGAAATGCGGTATAACTCTCGGTGGCACTTTGGTAAATAAGTGCGCGTCCTCCCCGTAAGAAACGCCTTGGGGTTTTTGTAATCAACGACTTGATTTCATAGTATGCGACATCAACCCTCTAGCTCCATGCGATATGAACATTCACGCACAAATGGCCTGGACAGACATGCTTTTTTGGACTGACATATGAGCTGGCACTTTTCACTTTATAATTGGCACGGCATAACATGAATATTGGATTGCAGCATGACTTGGTACGGTATGACACGCTTTAAGTGGTATGGGAATGTCATGCTTTTCATACTAAAAGGTATGCTCATGCCTTGGCATATTATTGGCAGGTCTTAAATTGCCACGTGTACACAGCAATCCGTATATGTCAAACATCATTGTAACAACGACATGGTATTTGCATAAGTGAAGCGACATGGTGTTTTATCCAGTGTAACGACTTGGTGACGTTAATGACTTGCGCCATGGATGGCTCCAATGATATGGCATCAGCGACATGGTGAAAGCAACGTTATGACTTCTTGTATAACGGTATGATCGAATATGCGGCATGATTGAATACAGCTGGCAACGACATTATACAGTTGCGCCTTTACTCCGTCGTAGCAACGTAATTATATCATGTCGCAGTAGCTTAAGTAGGTAACGACTTTATTAACATTAATATGGTCTCCGCGATATGATTCCAAGTTGAGTTCCTGGCTCATCTTTTCCAGTACAAAAGCAGGACCACCTTTATGTATCCAATCTCATGTGCTGACAGGTATCAATCTACTCTCTACAACTGTCATAACGACATGGAGCGAAGCATTTTAAATGGATACATGGCATTAAAACTTGTTTCTTCTGGGATGCGATATGAATCCTTCAAGCGACATGATCCTTTGCGGCATAACTTGTTAACTTTTGAACAATGACTGCCACGTGTAAAGTAACGTTGTGCCATTCGAATAGTTTAGTTCTGGCCAATATGTCATGATGGAATAACGACCTGTTCCCATGCGACTTGATTGACGCTATGGCTCCTTGTAACAATATCTATAACCGAAGCTACTCCTATTATCATGATCCATGTGGCAAGTGTTGCATACGTATTGTGTGTTCGCATGGACAATTTCGTCGTACGTCATGATTACAGAGCAACGCGGTGGCATCTTCATAGTGAATTGAGTCTTGCGACATGGAGGGATTGTATAACGTCATGGGATGAACTGTCCAAGCGACATGGCACCCACTTCTCATTTGACTCCGACGTCATGGATGAAACCAGGCAACGCACGGCATGGCCTTGAGCTTCACGATCCCATTTGATGTTCTTCATGAATGGATAATGGCCCGTACAAGTTTGCTTCGTCATTGGTTATTTTAGCAACACGCTATTCGCAGCATGGTTGATCCATCAACATGGTAGTCAATAACGAATGAACTGTTGAATACCATAGACAATTGCCAACGGTCTGATGCATGTCATTGTGAACGACTTAAATGGTGCGGACGACTTGATTTATGTCGCGCCGACAACTTGTTGCGTACGAACGACTTGATTAACCTGACATGGTTTTATGTCGTGTCGACGACTTGGTGGCATGTCGTACTGTTGATTCAATAACACGAACAAACCACTGCTTATATCGTAATCAAGTTCTTTGATGTCAATTCTTTGAATTGCGTTGAACTAACGGGGTTAACATGACGCAATATCCTTATTTTGAAAACTCAGTTGTTTACAACTATTTATTTAAATCTTAACTCTTTGCTGCTTCTTCGTTATACAATTATATTGATAACTTCTTTTACCAAAATCCATTTACTTCTTTGTCTCTTGCAATTTTACTTTTATTTGAGTCATTTTACCTAATGCAAGTAACATCTCATTACCAATTCAATAACATCTTAAATGAGGTCCATTTAAGAAACAATTATTTAATTCAAATTAATAAAATAATATTTTACTTCATCGTTGCTGAAGTAAACAATTTACTTCATCATTAATCTAAAATAGATTGGTTGCTTACTCTGTATAAACAATAACTAATTATATTGGTTAAATAATTATTTAATACCTCATTAATTAAAAAGGGTAATTAATAAGGAATCTTCTTTATTTTTGATCAGTTTACCGCTAAGTTATTTTCATTAGATTAATTGAAGACCAATTAATCTATTAATCATTTTCCAATAAACAGTTGATTAAATTCATTCTATCAGTAAATTCATTAACTGATTTTATTTACTTCTTACCATTAGATTTATATAATTAGTCTATTAATGTTTCTTAACTGTTTTCTTTAAAATAATTATCCAAATTATTCGCTCCAGGATAATTACAACTTCATAACTTATTTAAATATCAAATAATCTTTTATATTTATTTTATAAAAACAAACTCTAAAATACCAGTTTTTAATAGAACTTCTATTACAGTTTAAAACTTCACTTTAATTATAAAAATATAATTTTTATAATAAACTTCGTTGATTTGCCTGAAGGCCAATCAATTTCTGAACCAAACGATGGATTTATGGCCAGTTGCTGCCACTTTCTTAATCGATATCATCTATTGATTCAATCAATATCCATACAGGGTTTAAATGTCATTTGGGTTCAAACAATATTTATATAAATAATATAAAACCAACAGTACAAATAAATATTGTGGAATCCGGTTGGATTCCTCCAACCGGTTTCCTGCATCCACAGATGTTAGTCCATACAATTTACACTAATTTCATACTAGGGAATCTTATAACCGATGGAATCAATATCCAATCTGTGATGTGTATATATGCAACGATATATATATGTATATATATATATATATTTCAACCAATTTAATTTTAATCTACCTAAACGACCATCACACAGCATCCAACCAATATTTATCACTATTAAAACATGATTATAATATTTTAAATTAAAACAGAGTGAGTGAATTTACTCACCTTTGCGCGTTAACCATTAAATAATGATTTGCATCGGTACACCGGATCAGATGTTATAATTTCCAACGAGCTCCTAGTGGTTACGAACAAGTTCCAATATACTCGGTTGCCTTTATCCCTTCACGGTTTCAGATCCATGCTCGGTTCGTCACATAACTTCAGATCCGCTCTATTTTGAACAGTACCTTCTCCTTCTATATAACGTTCGAACCATCCCGGTATATTGCTCCGTTATTTTTGCTACCCTCCTTTTTGTAATTTAATACTCTATTTACGTGTTGGTTCCTTTACATGTTAACTTCACGTTGCTAGCTACTGTGTACACGCCATACAATATAACCCGCAACTTCTTCTCCTCTATTTTGAAAAGCATGGTTCCAGTTATTCCATCACCATACTGCACTTGACCACTACCATCATTTCCACAACTCCCCACACGCTACAAGTGTTGTAGCGTCCTCTTCCCCAAATACCAAAAATGAAACCCCCATCCATTCAGTTTGAAAACCCCAAGTTCTCTTCATCCAAAAACTGTCTCCAGTATGCTTTGCTCCAGTCTGTTTCAAATATCCGCCCCTTCTTCAAATAGTTCCATCTTCCTAGTGAACTCGCAACATCACCCAAGTCCAGAAACCCAACTGCCCGCGCTTTACACTCCCCACTCCTAATAGCATCAACGATGAACCCAAAGGCATGATTTCTGAAGTGGACTTCTCGTTTCTATTTTTGTTTTTGAACTAAATATTCTTCATTACATTTTTGTTTTCAACTTGAGAAATGAATGATGGATTTATTGAAGAGCTAACTTAAGAGTTAAGTATTTTACATAGGGTACTGGTTTGATGTTTCATAGTAGAGGGTAGCACGTTCATGTATTTAAGGAGGTTGTCACAGTGTTTTTAGTGATTTGAAATTTCAGGTATAGGCTAAAGTATGGTTCTAATACTTGGCAATGAAGTAACAATTTTATACTATATATATTTTTGATCACAGCGAATAGGCTAGGCTGTGATAAAATTAAACAATGAAGTATGGTATGTGTGAATGTTGGTTATGCGTGCAAAGTTAGCACTCGCTAAGTATCTATATGAGCTATAAAATCAAGGTTTTGTTGATTTGAAAATACGGTCCTAAGAGAACATAGGTCGAACGTTGTAATGTTTAGGGTAGGCTAAATTTTAATTCATTCATTTAGCATGTAAAATTTTAGCTTATTCTGCTGTGAATAAATTTCGGTCCCCGTATGGACTACTATGGACAAAAATAAAAATACAGTCGTGTCCAACGAGTTGTCATGGTCCCGAAAATATAATAATATCGGTAGGTTAACTTATATTGTGAAATCTCAAAATGATGATATAGGGTGTAAAACATTCCAACTGAAAAGTTGCGTATTTAATTTATTAAAAATTACAGTAAAATTCTAAAAATTAAATTATAACTACACCTCAAAAGAATCTTGTCTAAATTCAAAATCGATATTTAAATATATTCAAATAACCGTTATGGCTACAAACGAATACACCGCTGTTTTTTTGAATATTTAAGTTGGACATAACTTGCAATATATAACCCGAAATCTCGATTTTTCACTTTCATTAGAAAAATACAGTTTAACAGATTCCAACGTTTCTTATTTTGCAGAAATCTGATTTATAACGAATCCTGTATACTCAGTCGAAATTCAGAACGTTAAATTACGAACTACCGTGATATTACAAGCTCGATTATATTTAATATATATTTTTATATGTTCAACTTTGTTTTAATTAATATATAAATCCAATTATATTATGAATTCAATATTTAAACTGATTTAAATATTCCAATACAAACCGATAAAAACGCAGGACATTTGTTAGACCCAAAAGTGGTTCTAACACCCAAATTGATTTGAAACAAGATAAAACAAGATAGAAATAAAAATGAACACACAAGATTTATAGTGGTTCGGCGAACAAATGCCTACGTCCACTTCTTCTTTACTATATTCAATAATTCAGTTGCAAATACAATGATAGATTCACTCACAACTCACTTTTGTTCACTCAATTGACTAAAACAAGAAATAAAAGATGATTTGGATTTTCCGGGAGTAATGAAGTTCGGATGTTGGAGGTGATTGAATTCTTTAAGTGCTGAAAAAAGATCCTTCTCTTTGTCTCTAGATGGGGTATTTATAGGTGTGAATTTGCCTGAGATTCAATCCGGGTCGGAACACATGTCATCCATCGCACTCTCTTCGGGTTCGGATGAACTATCAAGCTGACAACACATCAAAGGGATGGACGTTAGGGGTAGGAATTAGTCATATCCGGTCCGGTTCTCCAGGCGATTTTATAGGAGACTAATTTGGATCATGGGTGCGGGTCGGAAGCGCGCAGGCAAGGGGTTCGGATCGGGATACCCGATCCGAACCGGAATGGCTTGGACGTCTCTCCCTCTCTAATCTATTCCGCTCCGCTCCAGCGTCGTGACAAGCAGATGGATTTCCATGCGAGATTTAGTTGTCCTCCGATCCGACTGGATATGCTTTACCAATCTATCCAGTAAGAGACCACCGATCCGAACCGAGATCTCTATCCGATCCGATCCAATATGCTGCTCTAACCCGATCCGAATAGAGGATCCTATCCGATCCGAACAACCGCAGCTATCAACTTGAACTGTAGTGTTTTCTTCCAATCCGAACCGAGGTCTTATAACTTAAAATACTCTTCAATGGTTGGTTTCTTGACTTTGTGTTGCCTAGTTCACAAAGTAGGCTAACATTTTGCCCCCTCAAAGGATGCTTTCGTTGTACAAAGCGTGCTTTGACGTTGTTTAAATGCTAGTTCTTGAATCAGAACAGTCAGGAGTAATGCACAGATTTCCATTCGGTTCGGCGTCCGACCCGAGCACATTTTCTTCATTTCTGAGCAAGTTTGGGAATTCTTCTCGCCATGTAATGCTTCGTGCAGGTATGTTCTTCCTTTATTCTTCTTCTCTTGAACTCAATTCTAGTCAGATGTTAAGTTAATGTATGAAACCTGTCCGGTTCGGGTGCCGATCCGAAACGCTTTAATTCTTGGGCAGTGGGCCTTCAGGCAGATTTGTGCTACTGGGCCTTCACTCCGGTCCGAGCGGGTGAGAGAGAGAACAAGAATACGAGGAGTCAACTTCACCCCCTATATAAATCCGCCACTATCTTCTTTCCTTCCTTCTTCTTTTCTGCTGCCGCTCCCAACCCTAGCCTTGAAAACATTAGAAACTCCAATATTCTAAAACTATTTCCTGTAGATTTCCCGAATCAAACATATAGGTAGCTTTTCTAATCTCGAATAACTTCGTTGTAACCGTTTTCGATTTCAATTCGTGTTGGATTGGGATGGTTTGGCCATAAGCCTCGCTTGAACCCCCCGCCGCTGCTGGTGGATGCGCCATCGCTTCGAGGCATTGCGAGGCTGGAGAGGGCAAATATTTATCCTCAATGGTGGCTTTGGTGATAAAGCGGACTCGTTTGTGAGTAGGGGGGAAAGAGGAAGGAGATGAAGAGTGGGATGACAAACTGGAGTCGGTTCGGGTAGAAGACGGAGGATCAAAAAAGGAAGGAGAAGGAAAGGGGATCGGCTCGGATTGCACATTTTAGAAAGATGGGAGGAAGGAAAATGTCGGCTCGGGTCAGAGATGAGAATGAGATAAGAGGCTGACATGAACGGACTGGTTGAGTGATGCTAGTTCGGTTCGGATCGGGTCACCCGATCCGATCAGATCAGTCCTGCTTCCGAACCCACTGTCTCCCTTGTCTTGAACTGTCCAAGCCTTAACGATGCATCCGAACCGAACCTACATCTGCATCTGTATTGAGCCAATCATCACATGCATATCCGAACCGAACCGAACGCATCAAACTTGGCACATAAAGACTACCCAACTAATTCAACCAACACTTATTCTAGACGAATATGCTTCGCGGACAGTTAGGATAGTGCCTTGTGAACATAAACGAGAATTAAGAACAACTCTGACTATCACCTTCTCTTTAAAGCTTCGTCTTACATTGCTGTACTTTTATTTTGTATTTCCTACATTTGCTGCACACACTTTAGTTCACACACATACACAAAAAAGGGGGACACGGGATAATTTACTCTAATTCGTGCTATTGCTTCTTCAATAGTTCCATGACAATGAGGCCCAGACGCTCTTCTCGTCTAGCTGAGAGGAAAGAAGCTCCGGAAACTTCCAACAAAACCACTCTCAAGGATATATCTTCTTCATCTGACCCAGAATGGGACAGCGAGGGTCCGGATTACGGAGTTGGTCATCGGGAAAGCGACGAAATGTCTTCAGAAAATGAAGTTTCCCTAGGCTTTGAGGAGGAAGGAGGGATTGGTGACAATCGAGCACCCGATGAATTTGACTCAGCCATTATATTGGAGTCACCTCCAGATTCCGTTGAATCGACAATTGACAACGACCGACTTGTTAGAATTTGCTTGAAGTATGGAATAATGAAAAGGGACACTTTAGTGCCCTCACGCTCTGACCGTCCCCATAACCCTCCAGAAGGATATATGACGGTCACTCGACTAATGTGCATGGTTGGCGCCATTCCTCCGTTCTCGCCTTTCATCGTTGACTTCTTAAGACAAATGCGGATTGCCCCCATGCAGTTGCATCCCAATTCATATGCCTATCTGCATACCTTATTCATAGCATATCGTGAAATTCTAGGCGTGGAGCTCACGTTCGACGATGTTCATTTCTTCTATAATTTCAAACATCGGACTAGAGAAACCCCTTCTTTCTATTACTTTGAATCAGTCCCAAAGAGGAAGATAATCTCTACGCCGTTTAGCAGTAAAGCTGGAGATTCCAGACTAGAGTGGTTCTATATAAAGCAACAGTCTGGATGCGCCAGGAGATGGACAAAATCAAGTAAAGCATTGATTTTCTGAACCCGGACTCTATACACTTGAATCATCACTCTGACCTGTTTTCCTTTTTTGTTTGCAGTCGACAGTCCCAAACAGATATCAGACCAAGTGTTCTTTGATCGGATGCACCGTCTTCTCAATGGCGACCAAAAATTCCTGACTATTGACGAGGTCCTTAAAGATGAGTACCTTCATTTTCACGGGCTGCTATCCGTTTTCCGTAGCATCGGTCATGGGACGGTCCCTTATGCATATATTCCTCCAGTGGAAACAGTTCCAGAAATAGGAGAAGGCTCGGGAATTCCGGCAGCTCCTCTTCAAACTTCACCTTCTCCCTCTTCCACTCAAGATGATGAACTGGCTAATCTGGCCAAGAAACATCGTGAAGGGTATATTGCCCCCGAGGAAACAACCTCGCTAGACAAATCAAAATCTTCCCAAGGGTCGCCACTTCACGCTTCCGAAGGGGATGTTCCTAGCACCGACGAGCACATATTTCAGGGTTTGGGGGATCTCCCCTTACCCGAGACTATATATACTTCAGAAGATTTCAGGAAGGACCCTTTAGTCTTCACTTCTTCTGAAGAAACTACTCCTGCTAAGGCCAAAGAGCTTGCCCGCACCAGTCTAGCTTCAGACTCGGGTTGGTTGGGGGGACACACACACCACTTAGGATGCACTTTATACCATAGCATTAGCATTCATTGCACTTCTTTCTCCATGAATCCATTGATTCTAAACTTCGCTTATTTTATCGTGCAGGTACAATGTCTCGGTCCTATTATGATATAAGAAAGCTTCGTCGCAGCATGTCCAATCCTCCTCAGGATGCCGAGTATGATCGCCGGGATGACCGTGGTAGGGAGGAAAGAAGACCCTATGATTCCTATCGATCTCGACTCTCACGCTCCCGCTCACCAGTTCGACCGGAACAAGAAAAATACAAGAGCTATCAAGGTCGTAGGGAGGAGGATAGACCACAATCTAGGGATTCCACTTCCTCCCATGAAAAGCGGAGTAGAGAGAAAACTCCTCCAAAGGAGACTGGGTCTAGAAGTAAGCAAAAAGTCCCTGCTACTAAACGACCTAGGACAGACAAGGGTTCTACAGAAACTTCTTCAGGAAGGGACACCGAACTAACAATCCTCGCTCCTCCTCCACCAGATGCGGGAACCGCAGTAAGGCTGGCATATTTAAAGGAGCAATTTCCCGAGCACTACTTCGAGACTCTGACCTTTCTACCTACTCTTGAACCTATTTCTTCTAATTGGGCAGAGGAGGCCAAAGCAAAGATTGATTTGGTGGAAAAACAATATACCGAGATGTTCAAGTATTCCCGCACTCTTTCTAGAATCATCCGCACTCTAATGAGAAATGCTGACTCAATGCAAAAGACCGCAGAGGAGGATGCTAAGGCCTTAAAAACCTTAGGAAAAAACTTAGAAGACACTCAAGCTCAACTAGCTGTCGCTCAAAAGAACGCTTCTAACTTCAAACAACAATTTGAGGACATGCAAAAGCGCTATCATGATTTGCTTGAATCCCACACTCAGGAGCGTTCTGAGTTAAAGAAACAAGCTGACGAGGCCAAATCAGAGGCTGCTAAGACAGGCCTTGCTTATGCGGAGCTTGAGCAGAAAAACGCCGAGTTAGCGAAAAGGAGTGCTGAGTTAGAAAAGAAGAACGCTGACTTGGCTTCAAAATTGTTAGAGGCAGAAAACAGGGCTGCTCTGGCTGAGGGCAATGTGGAATGCGCTATTAAATCTGCGGAGGAAACCCGCAAACAACTATCAGAGGCGGAGGCTGATATTCAGGGCTTCGGCGAGCTAATGATTGAATTCTTCGCGCACATTATTCGTCGTCGAAACATTTCCTGGATCGAGGACTATCCATCCACTCTGGTTCAAGTGTGGAATCAAATCGTCGAGTGGGAAAAGGAAGAACTTAAGGTCGATTCCCTCGATGAAGATAAGCTGATGGAGAAATACTTGAGAGACGACGAACCGGAGCGCCTAGCTGAAGGGCGCCGTCTAATTGCTGAGGCCATGGAAGAAGAGAGGCGGAAGTCTAAACAGAAAACCGTTCCTGAAGCTGGTTCCTCTTCTTCTGCTCCTGTAACTCCCGAAGTAGAAGGGTATGACCCCGAAAACCCAGGAATTCCCCGAACAACTTTGCTATCTCCTATTCCTGAAATAACTCCAGAGGTAGTAGTCACCCCCGCCGAAAAGTCTTCAGAAGGTATCCCTATCTTTTCTCCTCAATTTGTCAAGGCTACTACTACCTTTGGCTACATGACTGAACGTTCGATGAGAAATCCTTTGCTCTCGCCTGAGTTGATAACCAATGTTTCTCATTTTGTAGGCGTTGAATCATCCGCAAAGACAGATGTAGCTCAAGGAGCTACCGCTGGGACAAAGCCCGCTGATAGGGTCAAAGAAGGGGAAGAAAAGGCTGCTTCAACAGACCTGGGGGAAAGAAGTGAGCCAACTAAGGTCACTACTCCCCATGATGAAGAAATGATTGCAGCTTTAAAAGACGATGGAGGAGACGAGGGGCATGATGAGGAACCAGAGGTTACAATAACTGGGGAGTCAAAAAGCGCCGATGACGTTACCTTGGCGGCCATGAAGGCCGATCAAGACAAGCGCTTGCAATTAAAGGCCGAAGAATTAGACCCTGAGGTCCTCAAGCCCCTCGCAGTTGTGGATGCAGGTTCAAGGTTAGTTGTTAAGCTCTCAACTAGATCTATTACCGAAGAACTTGCTAAAAAATCTTCTCTTGATTCCAGTGCCCAGCCCTCCGGGAAGAAGTCTGCTGGCTCCAGTACTACATCTTCAGGGAAAAAGAAATCAAAGCGAATCTTGACTGAAGCCGAGAGGGAAGCAAAGGATGCGGAAAAAGCTGCCAAGAAATCGAAGGCTCATCCCAAACCCAAATAGTGGGTTCCCCTGTATCTTTTTAGCATCTTTGTAAACCAATAAGTGCTGCTACACCAGCAGCTTCCGCACTTTCTTTTTCAGTTATTTCCCTGTACAAATTCATTCATTTGTAAATAAAAGTAATTCACTTTTTGCAATGTTTATTTGTCAGTAGTTCTGCACTTATGTAAAAAATACATGTCTATAGTTATGAAACAAAGTTGTGGAGGGGGGAAATATGTGTATGTATATGTGTCCCCAGTCAATTTCCATAAGTTATTCAATGCTTAACCACGCAATCTGAATGCTCCCGATTCTCTAACGGGATAGCATTTCCTGTGTCATCAATACCTGTTGTTTTTCCTGGCATTTCTTTTATACTCTCTCTCATTCTCTTGAGAGTTAGAGTTCGAGTTCAGTTATTTGCTTATTCCTCGGTCATTCAACGGGAAAAGATTTCTTTCTCGGCGCTCGGTCGGAGACGCCTTTATACTCTCTTTCTCTCTGGAAAGTTAGAGTTCGGAGGAGAATCTCTTTTTCAGCGCTCAGTCGGAGACGCTTTTATACTCTTTCTCTTTCTCTGGAGAGTTAGAGTTAAGAATAGAATTTCTTTTTCAGCGCTCAGTCGGAGACGCTTTTATACTCTCTCTCTTTCTCTGGAGAGTTAGAGTTAAGAATGTCGTTTTCTCATTCTTTTACGTCTTATTGCACAAATAATCATTGTGCTTCTTTTTATGTCCAAACTGTTTTCAACCTTTTTTAGGCTTTGAGTTATCCTGTATTTCATAATCATAACAGAACAAATAATGAATGTAGATGCATAAAAGTAAATAACACACAATATTTTTATAGTGGTTCGGCTAAGTCATAGCCTACATCCACTTTATAGTCCTTTATTCATATCGTCATATTTTCCCAAGGCAAGTCGTGCCTTATTACAGAGTTTACAGGAAGAACAGCAAAAAGTATAGCATTTCTAATCTAAATATCGCATTAAGTGTTGGGCATTCCATGCTCGAGGGACTTCTTCGCCATCTACGGTCGTTAACTTGAATGTTCCTTTATCAAGTTTCCGTTGGATGACAAAGGGTCCTTCCCATTTTGGGCCGAGGTGAGGAAGAGATGGAAAAACTCTCTTTAGCACCAAATCTCCTGGTTCAAAAGTTCTGAGGCGAACTTTTTTGTCATAGTAGCGTGCCATCTGACGCCGATGTCTTGCTGCACGCAAGTCTGCTTCGTCTCTTTTCTCTTCGACTTCATCAAGAGACTCAAGTAAAAGCGCCCGATTTGTCATCGGGTCATAATACGTCACTCTGTGGGAAGGAACTTCCAGTTCAACTGGAATTACTGCTTCTGAGCCAAAGGAGAGAGAGAAAGGGGTATGACCGGTAGCCGTTTTAAACGTTGTTCGATATGCCCACAAGGCTAGGGGCAATTCATCAGCCCATTTTGCCTTTGCACGCTCTAATCGCTTCTTGAGGATGGACTTTATTACCTTGTTTATTGCCTCTACTTGCCCATTCGATTGTGGATAGGCAACTGCAGTATATCGTTTGTCTATCTTATATTTCTGGCAAAAATTTCTGAATTCAGTGCTATCAAATTGGGTCCCGTTGTCAGTAATAATCGTCCTTGGGATCCCGAATCGGCATATAATATTTCTGACCACAAAACTTATCACCTTTCTTGTGGTGATCTTAGTCAAGGGCTCAGCTTCCACCCACTTTGTGAAATAATCCACGGCTACTATGGCATACTTAGCCCCTCCTTTAGCAATTGGTAAAACTCCAATGATATCGATTCCCCATGTGGCAAATGGCCAAGGACTCACCATCGATTTAAGCTGGGTTGACGGTGCCCTGGGGATTTTGGCGAATCTCCGGCACTTATCGCAGCGTCGTGAATAATCAGCTGCATCTTTGTTGATCGTAGGCCAGAAGTATCCGTACCGCAATATTTTCTTTGCTAAAGTTTGACCTCCTGTATGATCTCCACACTCACCTTCGTGCACTTCTCTCAGTACACGCTTGATGTCGTCGTGTGCGATACATCGTAACAGGGGCATAGAAAATCCTTGTCTGTAGAGAGTATCGTCTTGCATAACATATCTGGCAGCTTTGCGAACTACAGCTCTTTTCTCACTTTTCTTCGATGGGAGTGTCCCATTCTTAAGAAAACTCTTGATTAGAGTCATCCATGAATCCTTCTCTGGTTCCGCTTCAAGAACGAATTCAATTTCCATTGACTCAAAGCTTGGCGACTCCAACGTTTCAATTGGAATTACCTCAGTCTCTTCTGGATTGTCAGAACTAGCCAATTTTGCTAGTCTATCCGCTTTCTGGTTTTCTACTCTGGGAATATGTGTTATGTTGTACCGCTCTAAGCTATTTAATAGCTCTTTCACTTTCTTGAGGTAAGCGACAAGTCGAGGTCCTCGAGCCGCGAATTCCTCTCGCACTTGACAAACAACAATCTTAGAGTCACAAAATATGTCCATCATTTTTACTCCGAGGTCTTTAGAGAGTTTCAGCCCGGCAATCAGGGCTTCATACTCAGAGTCATTGTTTGTTGCCGAAAATTCTAATCGTAGGGCGTAATATAACGACCGTCCCTCGGGAGTGACTAAGACAATTCCAGCTCCGGATCTTCGGTCGTTTTTAGCTCCATCTGTATATTATTTCCACGGATTCATCTCTAGCTTATCCTCGGATTTGACCACTCGGTCATTGATTATTTCTTCCTCTGGAATGGTGAACTCCGCAATAAAGTCTGCTAGAGCTTGCCCCCTGATTGACTTTCGTGGTTGAATATTCAAATCAAACTGGCTTAGTTCTATGTTCCATTTAATCAACCTTCCCGACGCTTCGGGTCTCTGCAACACCTGTCTTAACGGCTGATCGGTGTATATGGTTATTGGATGGGCTTGGAAGTAGTGACGAAGTTTTCGGGATGCAATCAGGAGGCTGTAAGCAAGCTTCTCGATCTTTGGGTAGTTGCGCTCTGCCGCTGCTAATTTCTTACTCACATAGTATACTGGCCTTTGTACTTTGTCTTCTTCTCGAACCAGAGTTGTGCTGACAGCGTGAGCCGAGACTGCTAGATAAACAAATAGTTCTTCGTGATCTACGGGCTTTGATAAGATTGGCGGTTTCTCTAACAGCTCTAACAGATTTTGAAAGGCCTCGACACAATCGGGAGTCCACTGGAAGTTCTTCTTTCCCCTTTTTATCAAATCAAAAAATGGAACACATTTATCGGTGGCTTTGGAGATGAATCTACTCAGCGCCGCTACCTTCCCTGCCAGACTTTGGACGTCTTTAATTCTCCTTGGTTCTTTGATATTTCTAATCGCCGCTATCTGGCTAGGGTTGATCTCAATTCCTCGGGAACTCACAATGAAGCCAAGGAACTTTCCCGACGCCACTCCAAATGAACATTTTAAAGGATTCAATTTCATACGGTATTTTCGCAAGATACCAAAAATTTCCGCTAAGTCTTGCGTATGACTGGAGTACTGCTTTGATTTAATAAGCATATCATCCACATAAACTTCCATAGTTCTTCCTATTTGATCATAAAACATTCTATTTACCAACCGCTGATAAGTAGCTCCAGCGTTTTTTAATCCGAACGGCATTACAACATAACAATATAACCCCAAATTCGTAATGAAACTTGTATGCTCTTGGTCTGGTACATGCATAGGAATTTGATTGTATCCAGAGTATGCATCCATGAAAGAGAGAAGTTCATGACCTGCTGTCGAGTCTACAAGCTGGTCAATCCTGGGAAGTGGGAAACTATCTTTTGGGCAAGCCTTATTTAAATCTGAAAAGTCAATACAAGTTCGCCACTTTCCGTTTGGCTTTTTTACCAAGACAGGATTCGATATCCAGTCGGGATAAGTCGAATCTCGAATAAATCCATTTTGCTTCAATTTCTCTACTTCCTCTTTGAGAGCAGCCGACCTCTCTGGGCCCAGCATGCGTCTCTTTTGCTTCACAGGCGGATGTTTCGGATTTACATTCAATTTGTGACTGATAATGGAAGGCGATATCCCACACATGTCAGCATGGGTCCAGGCGAACACATCTAAGTTTGCCTTCAAGAAGTCCGTCAGCTCTTCAGCACGACGTGGATCCAATTGGGAACCAATCTTCAAAACTTTCGTCGGATCAGCTTTATCAACAGGAATTTCCATTGTCGCTTCATTTGGAGTTGCATTCCTAGCCTCTGGTTCCTCGTCTTTTCTAGGATCCAGATCTTCAGGCGTTCCTTTGGGCAACTCCCTTGGGTTCAATCTCTCTAATTGCTATGCCGAGTCCCCCTTTGAGAGAGATGAGGCATCCTTACTCTCAGCATTAACTCCTTTCATCAACATCTTCAGTTCGGCCACATAGCAGACCCGTCCAGAAACCTGATCCCCTCTTATTACTCCAGTCCCGGCTTCGGTTGGGAACTTTAGTAACAAGCACCAAGGGGCGATACAAACTCTAAATTCAGCGAGGGCAGGTCTCCCTAAAAATGCGTTATATGGCGAATCTACGTCCAATACAACGAACTGAAGCATTCGCACTCTTCTACGTTCTCCTTGCCCTAGGGTCACGGGCAACTCTATATATCCCATGGGAGCTGTCGTCGCTCCGTTGAAGCCTCTAATCCATCCTTCACAAGGTTTCAGATCTTCGGGCTCAAGCTTCATCTGATCAAATGACTTCTTGAACAAAATATTAACGGAACTTCCGTTGTCTACTAATACCTTATCGACCAAGGCCGGCCCAATAGTGGTAGTAATAACCAACGGATCATTGGTGGGAGATTGTATCCCCGTGTTGTCTCGGCTGCGAAATACTACGTCATCGAACATGGTTTTTTGTTGTTTTATAGGGGTGACATCTTCCAAATCGTCACCTTCATTCACATCTAGATGCTTGGCAGCATTCACATATTGGTCCATTGACCTAAAACTTCGGATTGCCGGGTGAGGTCCGCCTACTATGGAGTTGATGACGATCCCTTTACCTTTCTGCTGCGTGGTAGGCTTAGGAGCAGGTAGGATCTGTTTTGGAGCCTGCTCTCCTTGCCCCCTGTCCCTCGGGGCAACCTTGTACTCATCCAACTTTCCTTCACGCAGCAGCTTTTCAATTACATCGCTCAAATGCTGACACTCATTGGTCGAATGTCCATGTGTTCCGTGAAACAAGCAAAATTTCCCTGTCGCCATTTCTTTCTCGGTCGAATCACGAGGTGGCGGTCTTTTGTACTGCAACACATTGTACGTATCCAGGTAAATATTTTCCAGGGTGTCATTCAATGGTGTATAGTTCTCGTAGTTCTGGAATCGGGGCCTTTTGTTAGGGTCGCTTCCCCTATTTCTGTTTCTCCTGTTACCGTTCGAATTACGGTTGTTGTTGTTTCCCCCATTTCCAGTATTGCTGTTTCCACCCTTGTTTCCTACATTTACTTCAACCTTGCCAGAACTTTCCCCAGACTGCTTCACGGCAATATTACTCTGCACATTCTCCTTTGAAGCTGTCTCAGACTTTCTTTTTCAGTTTGCCCTGGCTTCCTCTCGTCTCAGATAAATATCGGCTTTTTCGTAGAATATCGCCCTTGTGGGGGGTGTCTTCCCAGAAAGGTAGTCTCCAAACTCAGATTCAGGATCGACTCCTTCCTTCAATGCCATCAGAATAGTGGGCTCATGCGGGTCACTGACCTCAGTTACAGCTTGGTTAAAACGATCTAAATATGCCCTTAAAGACTCTCCTGGTGCCTGTTTGATCCTCGACAATTCAATAACACTCTTGGACTTTCGGGCATGTAGTCGGAACTGGTTCATGAAACGCTCGCTTAGTTCTTTGTAATTAGAAATTGAACGAGGAGGAAGTCGGGTAAACCAGAATAATGCCACATCTTCTAGATAGATTGGGAATGCTTTGCACTTCACTTCATCAGGGGCAGCAGCGGCATTCATGAGCCACGAATACCGCATCAAATGCTGTCCTGGATCAGTCCTTCCGTTATATTTGTCCATCTGTGGCAAGTTAAAGCGTCGGGGAAACTGGAAGTCTAGGATATCGTCAGTGAACGGAGTATGGCTTCGCTCAATGCCATAGTCTTCATTTGTATAATTCCGGCTCTCGGACATAATTCGGCGAACCATCGCCTGCACATCGGCACTAGTTAGGGGCTGCTCAGGTTCCCTGGCCCTAGTGTCCGAGTTCCTTCGGGGCTCTTGATCAGGAGATGCCCTTCTTCTTCGAGCTGCCTCTACTCGATTCCTTTCCCTGTGTTCCCGGTCGATCTCGGGAAGAGGGGACTGGAGTCTTTGCCCCCGAGCGGGGCTATCGTTTCCTAATGCTCGTGCGATATTCTCGCGAGATCCCAAAGATCCAAACGTTAGCTGCTCCACGTTCTGAGGTCGTTCGAGTGGCCTTCGTTCACGGGGCCTCTCTTCCTCGGAAGATGAAGATTGATCTACGGGTGTGTGACGAACCGGTGATGGAGTTCTTTGCCGGCGGAGCTCATTGATCTCCCGACTCATGAGCCTCATATTTTCCTGCATCATGAGATTAGTGCGCTCATGAACTCTCATAGCTTCCCTCGTGCTCTCAAGCATATCAAGCAAGCGCGAGAAATCTCCTTGAGTGATGGGAGCAGATGGATTGACCTGATCTCCAACCCTGGCAGCTGGAATTGGAGCATTCGTGGGGACTCGAGTAGATGTTCCAGCTTCACCAAGCATCGGGTCAGATCGGAGGTAGGAAGCTGGGTCGGATCGGAGCTGGGGTGCCTGGTCGGATCGGTGTGCAGCGAGCAACTCGGGTCGGTTCAGATTGGGGGAGTGCACTGCTTCAGAGTCTCCTACCCGGATCGGATCGGAGCTCTCCCCTTGCTGTCAGTTCGGATTTCCTGCATTGATTCTTCCTGCTGCTGAACTCTGCCCCCGCGACCTTGTTACAACAGCATGTTGCTGGTCTTCGCCAGCTCCATTTCCTTGAACAGACTGAACTTCCTTGCCTTTTCCTTTGGCCATGAGTCTTTGACAATTACTTCAACGAATGCAAGAAAGCGGAGAAACTTAAGGATTCACTTCTTTGAACTCAATGGTTCAAAAAGTAGAAAGAGATCCCGGAAAATAAAGAATTTAGATGAGGTTTCTCAGTGAAAGCACCAAAATGTTAGACCCAAAAGTGGTTCTAACACCCAAATTGATTTGAAACAAGATAAAACAAGATAGAAATAAAAATGAACACACAAGATTTATAGTGGTTCGGCGAACAAATGCCTACGTCCACTTCTTCTTTACTATATTCAATAATTCAGTTGCAAATACAATGATAGATTCACTCACAACTCACTTTTGTTCACTCAATTGACTAAAACAAGAAATAAAAGATAATTTGGATTTTCCGGGAGTAATGAAGTTCGGATGTTGGAGGTGATTGAATTCTTTAAGTGCTGAAAAAAGATCCTTCTCTTTGTCTCTAGATGGGGTATTTATAGGTGTGAATTTGCCTGAGATTCAATCCGGGTCGGAACACATGTCATCCATCGCACTCTCTTCGGGTTCGGATGAACTATCAAGCTGACAACACATCAAAGGGATGGACGTTAGGGGTAGGAATTAGTCATATCCGGTCCGGTTCTCCAGGCGATTTTATAGGAGACTAACTTGGATCATGGGTGCGGGTCGGAAGCGCGCAGGCAAGGGGTTCGGATCGGGATACCCGATCCGAACCGGAATGGCTTGGACGTCTCTCCCTCTCTAATCTATTCCGCTCCGCTCCAGCGTCGTGACAAGCAGATGGATTTCCATGCGAGATTTAGTTGTCCTCCGATCCGACTGGATATGCTTTACCAATCTATCCAGTAAGAGACCACCGATCCGAACCGAGATCTCTATCCGATCCGATCCAATATGCTGCTCTAACCCGATCCGAATAGAGGATCCTATCCGATCCAAACAACCGCAGCTATCAACTTGAACTGTAGTGTTTTCTTCCAATCCGAACCGAGGTCTTATAACTTAAAATACTCTTCAATGGTTGGTTTCTTGACTTTGTGTTGCCTAGTTCACAAAGTAGGCTAACAACATTACATTCCTTCCCCCTAAAAAGAATTTCATCCCCGAAATTACTAAGGTAGGGAAAATGCTATAATCCATATTATAACCAGGTTAAAAATATTTTATTTAATTTCTTAAATTCAGTTTCGACAGAACTGATTAATTTTAATTAAAAATTAATTTTCTTCTTATTAACGAATACTTTCAGAAATTCTGAAAATTTCCTAATAACTTAAATTTTCGGAGAATTTTGCCAGCATCTCCTTTGCACGGCTCACTCAGTACTACTACAACTCACCTCTCTAGGCTTTCTCCAATTCAACAGGAAATCAAACAGCCAAACAACTTTCCAAATAGACTCATAAATCTCACACTCGAATATAATGTAAACTTGTACCTTTTTGTTGGCATTCAACTCTATTTCTGCCATTTTCTATTACTTTAGCATATACTCAGGCATCCTTGGTTGGTCTTCAATCAATTCATCATCTACTCGATCATTCGTTTTTATCCAAGCTAATTTCCATTTCAAAATTCAAGTTCTGATCTCAATTCCAAGCTCTTACTCACCATCCAAATCCATTTCAAAATCTTATTCCACAAATCTAATTACTTTTCCAGGTAAGTTCTATTCCAATCCGATTTCCACTTAACTAGCTTCAAATAAATTCCAATAATTTTAATTTAACTAACTTAAATTCAAATTTATCCACTTTTATCGTCCTAATATATTTAACTTCATAAGTCAAATTTCAGGAAATTTAAATTCCTGGGTCTTTATTTCAAATCGGTATGAAATCATATATACATAATAATAACAATTCAAAACATTTGAATTTCTAAACAACTTATTTCCTCAAAACAAAGTCTTCGGTAGTAATCCGTCACTTAGAAACTCGAAAATTACACTGATGATGCCATGGTTCATCATCAGGGTTATTTTATAGTGATCGAAGTGAGTTCAATACTATATCAATATCAAAACTTATTTTCAAACACTTTTATTTGAAAATGTCTTCAAAATATCTTTCACATCACATGGAAAACAATTTCAAATCTCCCAGGATTTTAAAATTCCCATATATTTAATCCAAATATTATTTTCAACTCTTTTCCATGTTTCCAGAGTTGTAATTCATTCCTTGTTTTAAATTCAGATTTAGTTCATCTGATTTTGCATATTATACTTATATAATATTCAAATTGGTTATCTACATAACCAACTTAATTGTAAATCTTATTCGATCAAAATTTCAACCAACACATTCAATATATATTAGATAATTCCAATATATATGCTTTTTTTATATTAAAATATATTTTGCGTAAGATTATTTCATTTACCCTCTTTTCAAAACATACTATGTCGAATTACTCTGTTCAAGAGTTTAGAAACACCTATCGACATAGTTTGCATTACTGTTTCGACCAGAATTTATAAACTACTCGACTGACCAGTCAACACAATATAAAACAGTTTTTACATTAATTTACAAATACGCGCTCATATATATACGCTCATACTCAATCTAGAGTATTACTAACTCTATCTCTACTGAGTCACGCCACAGAGCCAAGGTAATCACTTAACCACTAGCTGTAGTGACCTGAAAATCCGTACCAATTTGAGCTGACTAATATCCTACACATTCAACTCAAAGTGCATGAAAATTCAGATCATTAATAGAAAGAAATTAGAGGATGAGATAGAAAAATAGAACTAATAGGATAAAAGAAGAAGAACATCAGAATCAGAGTAAGCACGAATCTCACAGCGGAACTAATAACACATATTATAACATAACTTTGAAATACACAAACTGAATTTGTATATACATACCAAATCAGAGTACAACTCATATATATTACAGCGGAAATAATCTCTAAATACTAACTGTAATGACCCGAAAAGTTCAGATCCTGATTATCGATACTAATACGTTTCCGGTATCATATATCGACTAATCAACCATCAGAAATTAACAGATCATTAATAGAAAAGAAGTTAGAGGGTGAGAAATAGAAAGAAAGAAATTTAGAATAGAAGAGAAAGTATAACTGAACACAACAGAATCAAAGTATAACGATCTCACAGCGGAACTGAATAAAATATATTATATAACATCTTGAAATACAAAACTGTATTTTACATACATCATCAGAGTACAACTCATATAGAACACAGCGGAAATAAACTCTATATATCAAATGTTAAATCCTCCTGCTCCGAGCTCCTTCAAGTGAATCTGTAAAATCCTGAAACCACTTGATAGCCCGTACAAATTTGGGCACCCAAGAGTTTAGGGAAAACATAGGAAAATAAACTCTGGGTCAGTCATGGGACTGGTGTGAGTAAACGATTTTAAAACAGATTGATTTTAAAGTTCAAAATCTTTTCGAAAGAAAGGATAATCGTAAGACCAAATCCACACATAAATACGGATGGTTTTTACCTTACGATAACCCAAAACATTTTGAAAACAATATTATTCTGATATTATGATAATGTCTAGGTACAAATAAATATCAATCTAGCGGAACACTTGCATCTCACGCTCCACATATATAGTATACAATTAAAACCACAGGTGCTTATTAGATAATGGATTCTGACTATGACAAGGCATGGAACCATCTGCCGATAGTGTATCTCTAGAGGCGAATACACTGGGTTCAACAACAACGTCTTACAACCAGGCCCACACTTGACCGACCACTCATTTCGCTTGAGTGTATCGAATGTATATCACCAACGATTGGGATCAGCAACCGTTTCCCGAAAGTGACAGCATCGATAGATTAAAGAAGCAAAAAGGAATTTCTCTAGATAGGTGATTATACACCCTAATGGGAGCGACCGACATAGCCATGCTGTCTGCCCGATTTTTGTCATTTCCCGGTTGATGAGGCTAGAGGTTAGAGTTTACCCTTAGAATATCATTCACTTTGAATGCCACATTGTCAAATCCATCAAATCACTAAATGATGTCCAAAAATATAATCTAGATGTAAAAGAAGGGCCATTCTTTGCCATCAACTTGGTATATTTGTAAAAATCAACGTACGTGGTTTTCAAGAAATACTCTGTCAGACATTCGTCCATACCAGTCATCCAGGAACAGGATGAACCGAAGGCACTCTCCTACTACATCCAATATAGGTATCACCCCATGGATCAGTAGCGAGTAGTTCTTGAAAATCCGAAGATTTCAATCACGACAGAATCACAATCAAAATATCTTCAGGAGCGACCCAGAGAAATTTATCAAGTAGTTCTTTTACTCATGAAGATCTACGGTATTCACTCTCACAATTTTTATAAGTATCTGCAGGTTAGTTTATGATCGTAACGTCAGTTCGAAGTGGTTTTTGGTCCAATTCTCATCCCGGTCTCTTCGAACTAACACGTAGGGGTATTTATTTGATAGTCGGTGTTTTAACTATCAAATTTTAAGTAGTGTATCATAACATAAATAATTTTCATGACATGTCCATTTTATTTAATTAACTTAGACAAATCTAAATCCTGATTCAGGACAGTAATCAGCACAAGACGATTTAGATACAGTAAAATGTGTAAATATTTTATTTTAACTAATCCAGATTCGATTTATCACTTCATAGCATACAAGCAATTAACAACAATCATTCATTGCAATAACAAACAACGACGATTTTAATTTCAAACTAATAATAGTTTGAAGATATTCGATCTTGGGTAACGACTTATTTTGCAATTCTTATAATATATTATTTGTCCAACATCTCACAGGAGTAAATTCATTTAAGTTCAAACGTTATACCACTTGTTCTGTAAACTATAAATATACCGATTATGGAGATTCAAATTGACAACTACTACCTAAAATTTTAGTTTGTCGTTATGAAATCCATATGACGGTTCTATGAACCCATTATATTATTTTAGATATAAATCTCTAATTATATTATTGTTATTGTTTAATTTAAAATGGTTGAAATTATAAATTTAGAACCTTATCTTTTTTTTATATTATGGGCCTAACTCGGCCCATCCACACATATGGCCTCCTGTTCACATCAGTGTATCTAGTTTTCCATGAATTTCGTCCTCCTCTTGTTCCTATGCCCATGAGAACACATGAACTCGCAAGACCATAAACGGGTTATTTGCATTTATAAATTTTCATTTATTATGTTAAAATTTATTAAGGTCTACAAAGTACGTAAAGAGCTTATAACTAAATTTGCTACTTCCAGTAGGCTTCTACAGAGAAACTTTTACTTCCTTCTTAATTATATAAATACATATATATGTTTGAAAAAAACTTAAGAACTTACACAAACTGCACAGGAACTAGAAATCCAAAACGTGGGTATTTGGCAACAAGAACGTCACCCAATCTATTCATCACGTATGTCTATTCTGGTAAGTGTGCAATTGCCTTTTGTTTTATTTTTATTTTTATTTTTTTATTTTCTTCTTTCTTTCTGTGTTGCCACTCAAATTGAAAAAGTACCCCATAGAAACACGGCCCAGGTACTGTAAAAGAAATGGACCATGCGTACCCATTTTCTTTCATACCCCAACTCTTTGCTCTCCCTTCCTTTTTGCTACTGTCATGCAAACAAAACAAAAAGGCAAAACTTGTGTTCGGCTATTGATAAGCACGAGATGACCACTTTCTTTCATACCATTTTCTGTTACTTTTATTTTAATACATTTTTTTTCAGTTTGTAACCTTTCATCCAGTGGATGTTATATTCTTGTTACTCACAGTTTGCATGCATGAAAACGTTTTCTTCCCTTTTCATGTAACATCCCAAGATTTTTTCAATAAATTAAATTATTTTATTTAATGTGATTTCGATATTATATGGTTATAAATAACATTTAATGATTTAATTTTGAAATTTGATGTTGAAAGCATAATTGAATTTCTAAATTTAATGATAATTGTAGCCGCAATAATAAAATTTTGATTTATAAGTTTACATGAATTTTGTTTTGATTTGAATTAAAATAAATGTACATTGAAATTTGTATGTTGTTTAGTTAAAAATATGATGTTTTAAGTGAAACTGTTACAGACTTCGAAATTTGGCTTCGCCACTAGTCCCATTGCGTTCAGAAGGCCTTAAAACCTATTATTAGGCAGTAAGCGGGCCTGATTTGGAGACAGTTCAGTTTTTGACTTTAATACACATAAAGCGATGAAAATATTATTATTTTAATATTCCTAAAACCTAATCACAAAGCCAAGCCCATTTTATTTGTCTAACACTAACCCTAGCAGCCTCCACTTCTTCGTTTGTACGTACTGAGAAATTCGGATTTTTATTTGTCAATGGTGATTAAAACCAAGCTCGAAAATCAAACTTCTCAGAAAAATTCGAAAAAATATGTAAATTAAGATCTCGACAATACGAATCAATGGCAAGTGTTCGTTTCGCGAAATTGCATTCGAATCAACAGGAATTCGCAGTCAAAGATGCTGATTTTCGAAACTTCTAAATCAAAATTGGGCGTTTTTGATTCGGATGCTAATCGAAGAAATCACGATATGGGTACTGTAGAGATCATCGATGGGAGTTGATAGGTGGTGTTCGTTCGATCTGGAAGTCGTCGAGGTGGTCGGAATTTGCGTTATAGGGTTCGAAACCCATCAAGTTCATCATGGCGGCACGGCGAACTGAGGCCACAGGAGGTAGTTGCTCTGGTACAGGTGGACTGGGTCGGGGAGAGGGTCACGTCGATGGTGGTTGCTGGTCAGATGGCGGCCGGAGTTGATGGTGGCGAGCGATCAAAGTTACGATGGAAAATGGGTTGCTCGCGTACTGAGCACGCAAAGAAGAAGAAGAGGGAAGTTTAGAAGCTACGTGACAACTTTTTTCCATTTTTAGTCCCATTTTCGTTTTTATTTTTTTATTTTTTTCAATCGCTAAATCTTGTATAACTTTTGCATACGAATTCAGAATGACACGCGGTTTATTGCATCGGAATCGTATCGACGAGCTCTTCGCGATGCCCTGGTTTGGGTTGATTCTGAGACTGTCAAATTTTGGGCTAAAAATTGGATTTCGATCTCGTTTAAAGCCCAGGTGAGTGATTAAACCCACTCACGCATAACTAAAGTATTCTAATGTTTGTTAAATTAATATTATGTCATGATATGATTGCATGGATTGATGTTTGACATTTTAAATTGCATGTTTATATTTATTTGTATCAATGGTGTAGTTAAATTTGACTGTCAAATATTTTTTCAGTTAAGTAAAAAAATCGACATTTAATTACCGTTTAAAACCTAACATCTGAAAATTTTTAATTTTATATGATATTGGACTGTTTTGTATGTATGGATGTGATGAATGGCTTGAATTTGATATGTTTGATATATTGATGTTAATTGTATGAACTTACATGTTATTCACATTTATTCATATATGGCCATTATTTGTGCTGATTAATCCCAACCATTACCCTAGATGTTGCGGTCATCGAATAAACCCCGGATTAATCATTAGAATGAATTAAGAATGTAGGTTGAAATGATAAATACCTATGACCCTAATTTGGATTGAAATGATATATATCCTCTCCCAAAATGCTAAAATTAAAATTTAAGTATCACTTGGCCATTGGATAGAAAATTATATACGGACACTGGTTGGTTAAATAAAATTTGTTTTAACCTTGAACTTTGAAATATTGTTTTAAAGACAATATAAGCGATGTTATATAATTTATTTTTCTTTGAACTTGAACTTTGAATTTTGAAATACAAATAAAAGAGGAAATAAACTAGTGTTGTAACTGAAGCTAAATAAAAGTGAAATCGAATGTAAATCGTATTTATTGAAATTGAACACCCACCTTTGAAATTTACTATGAATCAGCATTGATTTGAATTATATCTGAATGGTGAACTCAATATTTGTTATAACTTGAAATCATTGAAAATGGGGATCTAGATTGGAATGTAACTATTTGAATTAATTTGATCAAATTGAAATGAATGTAAATTGTAAGTTAAATCGATGGAATTATTGAAAATTAAGTTGGTTGAATTGAAGATTGAAATACCACTTCAAGTTTAATTGAAATTGTTAGAGAAATGATTCTAACTCCAACTATAGTATTTCAAAACCATTTTATAAACTATTTTAATAATAATTATATTTTCTGTATAAACTATTTAACTTTATTACTATTTTATTTTATAAATTATTTTAAATAAATCATTTTATAATTAACTATTTATTTTATAAATTACTTAATGTTTTAACTATATATTTTAATAAATTTGATAAATTCTATTTTAATTACATACTATTTATTTTCAAACATTTTCAGTTATAAATCTAAGCTAATTTAAATTACTGTTAACTATTGTAATATTCAAATTATTAAAGTTGGAATTGTTTCAAAATTTTAATTGGTTTAAAAAGAGACTTTAGTATGAATAATATTCTATCTTGAATATTAAATGATTTTGAAACTCTGATATTTTGGTAAAAAGTATGAACCTCTTTGAAATGTAAAAGAACTTACCGGTGTGAAAAATGTAAACGATTGGTTGTTAAAGAGACCGGGATCGGATATTATCAAACTCTCTGCCAATACCGAAAACCACTTTAACAACTGTGTACGCGGTGGAGTTCCAGAAATGGTGTTGGATGGATTTGGAGTCATTACTGGATTTGAAGAAGGAGAACGATAATGGATATCCTTGACCTTCGGGTCATAATTAAAATGACTAAAACAGGGCTATACCGTGATGATCGACGCTAATCTATGAATTAGAAAAGCGCGACATTTGTAATAAATTCTACAAGCATACAGGTGTGTAGCATACAGGTCGAACACAGGGAGGAAAGTTAAATTTTATTATTTATATGTTTCGTGGGCGTGTTAGACGAACTTTGGAGGTTGATTTTGCAAACAAAACAAAATGAAAACTGTAATTTGATTCAGAACAGATCTAACTGAACCGACGATCAAATCACAATTTCAATGGAAAGCAAATGAAACTATGAATTAGATTTGAATCTAATCAAACCCAATTTGACCTAAGAAAATAATAAAAAGCAGAAATTGAAATTGCAGAAATTGAAATAACAAACAAGAATTAAAATTAGGATTTCCGCTGAATCTAATCAGACGGTAAATCACTAATGCAAATAAGTGCAGAATACAAATAGTGTTCTACCGAATCTAATCGTGTAGACAACACTAGTTGCTAAGAAAACAAAAAATGCAGAAAATAAAAGAGGAAGAAGAACTTTTATTAGAACAATGGAATAAGAGATGAGATAGGATGGTGGCTACAATGCCATTACAAGGGTATATATAGGGTAGATAGCCAAACCCTAACCCTAACCCTAATGGTAAATGGGCCTGGTCATTACACCACTAATTTGTTTACAATGAGAAACATAAATGGGCCTTAGATAAATAAAGCAAATTTGGGCCTTTTCTCTTTTTCCTCTTGCTTCCTTGATATTTCTTCATTGATTTGTGATGTGCAAAGCCTTTTTCTCACTCCTTTTCTTGTCCAACAGCAACTAGATGTGATATCTTCATCTACAATTCTTCAAAATGCAAATACACAGCAAATTGACTCTATTTCTCTACATTTCTGGTTGCATGCGGGCTGGGTTGGACTATCTGTAAAAATAACAAAACAATACCCAAGTAATATTTATTTATATACAAAAGATAAGATATAAGAGCATAAAATAAACACATTTCTATGTCAATCAAATACCCCTACACTTATCTTTTACTCGTCCTCGAGTAAAACAAGAAATTTAAAACTAACTAGATAGGTCACACTTTCGTAGGAAACACGATTGCATTGAGCGTATGCAACAAGCCGTTAAACCTCTAGGTGTCCCTAGTAGGACGAGTGGTGTCTCGTGAGGGTTTTCAGCGGATACTACCCACAAAATCCAAATGCAGTATGCTATGATTCTAATGAAACTACATGAATGCAATGGACATATGCAAATAAAAACAAAAAATGAAAACACGACTTGTTTCAGGAAAGTGGTACAACAAATTAAGTTAACAATTTCTAATCAGTTGATTTTATTTTAGATACCTCAACTTGTCACAAATTTTCAATATAAATCAAGTTTTCAAATGTTAAATTCCAGTTTGGCCAGTTGGTTCGGTCGATAACATAGTGCAGCCATGAAATAAATTCTTAGTTTGGTTGGCATAGTTTGCAAAGTGGTATTCTAATTTTCTCATGTATGGCTAGTCAAATCAATAAGATCAAGAAGTGGTTGGGTATCATCGCTTATTCTTTGTTCTATAAAATTTTAAGATTTATGATTAAGTACATACACCTAAAAAGACCAAGGTTTACCACCCATGCACTGCCTCGCGGACTAACGGAGAGTAGGTAAAGAGCTTGGCGGATTGTGCAGGCCGACTTTGACTTTGTCAACAACGTGTCGGTAATCCTTAGGTGTCCAATCCCATAAAATGAGACCAAGATATTCCAACTTTGACTTTGTCAACAACGTGTCGGATAGAGCTTGGCGGGTTTGCACACCAACGCTCGATATACAAGCAATGTTGGATACCCTTGGAATACTATTATTATTATCGAAAATATAAGCACAAAAGAGAGTTATGTGAATTCAACTTAACACAACTTAGTTTTAAAGATTTGAAAAGCCAATATAAGTATTTTAAGTCCTCCACTTATTTAAACAAAGTCTACAATATAGAATAGATTTCATGGCCATCACCTAAGAATCTCCCTATGTACCGGTTACACTATTATCCCTCAAAATTAACTTTTCATTATATTTCTTATTCGATCTAAGTTGAGAGAAAAAAATACTATCAACTGGCTAAAAATTGTAAACTTATTTTGTTGTATCAATTGAAAATAAGTCGTATTTTTAAAAAAAAAAATTATGGTATGTTACTACGATATAAAATGTATGATGGTCCTACTTAAATGATGAAAATAAAAAGAAATAAAACGAAGAAAAATGAAAATGGATAAAATGCAGACTCCCCCCCACACTTGATTGAGACAGTGTCCCAACTGTCTAAGGCAGAAAAACAAAAATAAAATGAAAAAATGAAAAATAAAAGAAAAAGAACGTGTACCACTTGATTTTATGGTGGATGATCATGCGGATCGATAGAGTCGTCTTCGTCATATTGCTCGAATTCCAAAAATGGTTTCAGTCGTTGACCGTTTACTTTGAAGACTCTCCCATCCCTAGGATTTTCAATTTCAACCGCTCCATGAGGGTATACTGTTTTCACGACATAAGGTCCAGTCCATCGAGATCTAAGTTTTCCTGGAAACAAGCGAAGTCTAGAGTCGTATAAAAGAACTTTTTGGCCTATGTTGAATTTCTTACGAAGTATGTTTTTGTCGTGTTGGGCTTTGGTTCTTTCTTTGTAGATTTTCGCATTTTCATACGCCTCATTTCTTAATTCCTCCAATTCATAAATTTGTAACTTCCTATGTGAGCCGGCCTTTTCTAAGTCAAAGTTCAAAAATTTTATGGCCCAAAGAGCACGATGCTCTAATTCAAGAGGTAAGTGACAGGCCTTTCCAAAGACTAATCGATATGGTGACATCCCTAGATTGGTTTTATAAGCAGTGCGAAAAGCCCAAAGTGCATCAATCAGTTTTACGGACCAATCTTTTCTATTGGAATTCACGGTTTTCTCAAGAATTTGTTTGATTTGTCTATTGGAAACTTCTACTTGTCCACTAGTTTGTGGATGGTAAGGTGTTGACAGCTTGTGTGTGATTGAGTATTTCTTGAGCAAGGAGTCAAAAGCACGATTACAGAAATGAGTGCCATTATCGCTAATGATAGCCCGAGGTGTACCAAAGCGTGAAAAGATGTTTTCTTTGAGGAATTTGACAACAACCTTGTTGTCGTTGGTTTTGGTCGGAATGGCTTCAACCCATTTTGAGACATAATCTACCGCAAGTAAGATGTAAAGATTCCCAAATGAATTAGGGAATGGTCCCATGAAATCGATGCCCCAAACATCGAATAACTCAATCACTAAAATGGGGTTGAGAGGCATCATGTTCCGCTTAGAGATTCGACCCGTTCTTTGACATCGCTCACATTTAGAGCAAAATTCGAAAGCGTCACGGAAGAGTGTGGTCCAATAAAAACCGCTTTGCAAAACTTTTGCAGCAGTTTTTCTTGCTCCAAAATGACCGCCACAAGCATGGTCATGTGAGAAAGAGAGAATACTTTGGTGTTCATGATCGGGCACACACCTTCGAATGATTTGGTCTGGACAGTATTTGAAAAGATATGGGTCGTCCCAATAGAAGTTTCGAACTTTTGAGAGAAATTTTTGTTTATCTTGTTTCGACCATTCAGCGGGTGTTTGATGTGTGACAAGATAATTCACAATGTCAGCGTACCAAGGGGTGTTAGAGATTGAAAGGAGTTGTTCATCAGGAAAGCAGTCATCGATTTGGGTGTCGTTATCATTTTCGTGCACAATTCGAGAGAGATGATCAGCTACGACATTTTCAGAACCCTTTTTATCTCTTATTTCTATATCAAATTCTTGAAGAAGAAGGATCCAACGTGTAACGACCCAGATTTTTGAACAGTTTATTTTAAATATTTAGTATCGTTTAAATATTGAATTAACAATATAAAAGAATTTTTATAGTGAATTATCGATCAAATAATCGAAATACGAGAACAAAATATAATTGAAATCGAAGTTAAAAACAGAATCAAAACAATTCAAATGGTCAGTGTCAGTTCTGTTTGAACATGAACGATAAAATAATAATTTATTATCGGTGAATTTAATGGTTTGAGATCGATTTATATTTTAAATCGAATTTAATTTAAAACATTAATTTAATTTGTTACCTCTTCTATACAGTCGAATTAAATTTTATTAACCATTTCGTTGAATTCGGAATAGTGAATATCAGTCGTTACGGTTAAAATAACGGTTCGGGGACCATGAGATATTTTGAGTTATAAAATAAAAAAAAAAGTCAGTTCAAAACTAATTTCTTTTAACTTCAGCCGACCTACCTTTTTAGCGCCACCCTAAAACTGAAAACATTCAGACTTATTTCCCTCGAGCCAACAAAGCTGTCTTCCTCCTTCGCTATGAAGGAAAGCACTGATTTAATGGGTCTCGTACGAGTTGTTTCCTTTGCGTCTATAAATATAGCTTGCCCTTCTTTATCTCCTCATACGAAACGAAATCATTTCTTCCTTCCTTTGTTTTTCCTTCTGTCTGAAACCAAATCAAATCGGTTAGAAAAAATTAGCCACTTCCTCAGCTTTCAACTCAAACCGGGTATCACGAGTTGGAAAACGCGATACCCTGAAGCTCTAATCGATGAGTCGCGATTTCCAGGAGCATTCGCGATTAGGGATTCGATTTTTGGAGGGGTGAAGCTGGTGTTGGACACGACGTAGTGGAGTTCGAATGGAGTGATGAGTTGAATCTCGCGATGATGTTAGGGTTCGGACTCAAGGGCAACGCAATTATTTTGGTGGATTCAAGCTTGTCGATGGAGCGATGAAAGGGGTTTAGGTCAACAATATGGGAGTCGCGATGCCAAAAATGGAGGTGAGGGGAACTGCGATACCAGGATGACGGAGCAGCTTTTGTAAGCAGCGTGGAGTTCATGTGTTGATGACAGAATTGGCAATCTGATCAAGGGCTCGCTATTTCTGAGGAAAACAGAATTTGACTACAACGTGATCAATGAAATCTGGAAGTAAAGTTGGGCAGTTTTGAACTGTTATAGTAGAAGTGGATCGAGTGAATTTTGAGTTTGATTCGAAATTGATCGAATATGGGAACGACAGTAAGGTATATACATTCTTACAAAATTTATACATACATAGAATAGTTAATTTATTTGTTTTTTTTAGTAATTTAATAAATGTTTAATCGATAGATAAAAATAAATTAATCATAGGTATAGACGACTTGAGACGATTCGTAGGCACAACCATATGAAAATCAATTGGATGTTCTGCGAATGAGAATACAAGGTGAGTAAATCTCACTAACCTTTTATTTATAATTATTTTTATTTCATTAAAAATAATTGTCGTTGTGCTCGTTTGAATTTTTCTGCTTGCTTTATATATATTAGTTATTTAGGATATATATATATATATATATATTGGGTTGATTGATTGGTTGGATTCCCGCAGTCTCATTAGCGGATGCCCGCAGTTTCATAGCGGATGATTACCCTATACGCCCCACGCTATGATTAGTGGATGACCTTCTATACCGCGATATTCTGCCACGAAGCAGAATTGGTATTATTTATGTGCTAACATCTGTGGATGCAGGAAACAGGTTGGAGGAATCCAACTGGATTCCTCAAAAATATATTATCTGTTTGTTTATTTGTTTGCATATATATTGTTATATATGACGTGTTAGAAAAATAAATAATTCGTTGCTTTGTGTGTTTAAATATCACTGGGCCAATTAAAAGGATATTTGAAATTTAAAAAGGAAAAATTCTATTTTTAAATAGAATTTGAATTTTGAATGGGAATAAAAATATAAAACTTGTTTTTGAAAAATAAAAACAAGTAGTTTCTTTATAAACAAAGTTATAAATAGTTCTTTTATAACGAAGTTATAAATGAAGTAAAAAGAATTATCATTTGATAATTCAGAAATAGAAATACAAGCGTGAAATTGGAATTCGAAATGAAATTTCAAAATAGGATGTGAAAGGAAATTTTTAAATATATAATTCAAATGAAATTTGAGTATAACATTTGAATTTTAAAGGGAGTTTAAATATTTGAATTTTAAAAGGAGATTGAATATTAGAAATTCAAATAGAAGTTCAAATAGAATTTGAATAGACGATTTTAGAATGAAAAATAGAATTTGAATTCGAGGAATTAAAATAAAATTTGAATTCAAAGGAATTCGAATAAAGAAATTCGAATAGAGATTTGAATATGAGATTTCAAAATAGAATTTGAAATAAACTTTGAAAAATAGGATTTCAAAGTAGAATTGGAAATAGAATTTCAAATAGGGTTTCAAAATAGGAAACCCAAATGGTTTTGAAATGAAATTTGAATTTAAGGGAATTCAAATGGATTTGAGTGAAGTAATTCAAATGGTGTAAAAAAATAAGTTTGAATATTAGAATTCAAATGGGATTGGAGATGAATTTGAATATTAGAATTCAAATGAAAAGGGAAAATGAAATTTGAATATAAGAGATTCAAATTGAATTCAAATAGGATTTGATCTATGGGATTTGAAGATGAAATTCAAATGGGTTTTAAACTATGGAATTTTGAATATAGAATTTAAAAAGGAGTTTGAATATTTGAATTTCAATAGAATTCAAATATAGGAATGGGAATATAGAAGTTCAAATGGAATTTAAATATAGGTTTGAATAAGAGAATTAAAATGAATTCAAGTATTGAATTTGAATATGGAATTGAAATAGAAATTCAAATATTGGATTTGAATATCAAATAGAAAAGGAATTGGAATTTGAATTTAGAATTCAAATAAAAGTGAGATTTGAATTTAAATCAAGCAGAGTTAAATGGAGTTGAATTCTTTTTAAAGAAGTTTAGTAGTTTAAAAGTTTATATATATATATATAATTAAAACGAACTCGCCGCAGCGCTGCAGTTCGTAAAATAGCGATTCGAACTTCAATCGAGTATACAGGACTCAATTGAAGTCGGATTTCTTTGAAACAAGAAACGTCAGGACCGATTTGATAATAGTTTTCTAATGGAAGAGAAAAATCTGGATTTCATCGAATAGATTTTGAGTTATGTCAAAATCAAATTTTCAGAAAAACAGCGCCAGAATCGTTTTAAAACCATAATGGTTTATTTTAAATGTTATAAAAGGATTTTAAGCAAAATAAATCCGAAGTTCTATTTAGAAAATTTCGGGGTTGAGTTGTAAAGTATATGTGAATTCAAGTTGTGTAAATGAATATGATTTTGAAACAGAAATCAGATTTTTGACTTTGAATAGAACTAACTAATTTGAAATAGAAATTAGTTAATGAGATTTCGAAGGGATATTGGGGTTTGAATAAGTAAATTCGATTTGAAAATTTATATTCGAAATCAAAAAGGAAACTAGAATTGAAATTGAAACGCAATTTGGTTATGAGTAAGTTAAATATTTTGTTTGAAAATGCTATGTTCAAACAAAGGAGTAAAATAGGCAAAATGGCCAATTTAAAGAATAAATGGCGAAACTGAATTCAAACGATTAGATAGTGTTGAATTGAATTGAAATAGGTGAACAGGTGTTAAACAGATATGGGATGGAGTATATGAAGATTTAAATTTATGTGCTCGACAAAAAGGTACATGTTTAATTCATATATGAGATTTTATGCGCCGTATCGGCAAGCCGCTTGGCTTTTCCTTTTTTCTTTTTGATTGAGGAAGATACCGGGAAGCTATTTGAAATTTCCCGATGCTCCCGATACAGGGGAGGTTATGGCGAATTTTTCCGGGAATTTAAGGAGTTAGAATATTTTTAAGAAATTTGACAATTAGAAATCTATATATCGATATATATAGAATTCGATAAGGAAACGAAATCAAAAATAGCGTAAAGGGCCAAGATGATTATTGGAAATATTTGGTTAACAAATATTGATAAGGAAATGGAAAAGTAATTTAATTAATGAAGTATTAATTAAAGGGCCCAGTGGTTTGTTTGATATGTTGATTGAACACTTGTTTTTATTCGATAGTTAAATCACAGACTATCGAAGTTTTGACCATCGTTGTCAATATGGAGAGACCGGTTGGATTATTATCCGAAGAACCACTCCGTATCGGCATAAGCGTTGCGAACCAAGTATGCTGAATATATATTGAAGACGGAGTAAAGTGCAAGGGCTTTTCTAGTAATAGAAATGGTGCATTCGGTTTCGTTCAATCCCAGAACGAACGTAAATGGACGAATGTCTGACAGAGTATTTCCAATGATCAAATGGGTTGGTCTGTATGAATAGATATGGTTGCAACGGATTTATCCCTTAGCATAATATCCAGAATATTTGTGCAAACTCAACCAGTGATTAACGGATCTGACAATGTGGCATTCAAAGTAATTGTGTTATCAATGAATGGTAAGTATGCGTAGCCTCAGGCCTCAACAACCGGGAAAGGACAAAAATCGGGCAGGCAGCATGGCTATGTGGGTCGCACCCATTAGGCTGTATAATCACCTATCTAGAGAAATTCCTTTTGTTTCTAAATCTATCGATTCTGCCCATTCGGGAAACGGTGGTTTGAGTCCAACCGTTGGTGATATACATTCGATACACTCAAGCGAAATGAGTGGTCGGTCATGTGTGGGCCGGGTTGCAAGATGTTCTTGTTGAACCCAGGTGTATTCGCCTCTAGAGATACATCATCGGAAGGTGGTTCCATACCTTGTCATGTTGGAAATCCAATCTCCAATAAGCGCCATGCGGTTTTTGATTTTATACTATATATGTGGAGCGTGAGATGCAAGCGTTCTGCTGTTTGGTTATTTACTTGATGTAGACATTATTATAATATCACTGGATTTTCGTATCAAAGTGTTTTGGGTTATAGTAAGGTAAAAACCGTCCATGTTTATGTGTGGCTGGTCTTACTATTATCTTTTCTTTCGGAAAGGGTTTTGAAAGTTAAACAAGTGGTTGGAGTTTACTCACACCAGTCCCATGACTGACCCAGAGTTTGTTTTGTTTTGTTTTCCCTAAACTCTTGGGTGCCCAAATTTGTACGGGCAGTCAAGTGTTTCAGGATTTTACAGATACACTTGGAGGAGCTTGAAGCTGGAGGCTTCAATGTTAGTTATTTAGAGTTACTTCCGCTGAATCAAATGTTATGTGTACTCTGATGATGGTATGTATATATGTACAGAACAAATCTGTATTTCAAAGCTTATGTTATATAATATATTTTATTCGTTCCGCTGTGAGTTGTGATCTTCGTTTTTTCTCCTATTCTAATATTTCTTTCTTTCTATTTCTCATCCTCTAACTTCTTTCTAATAATGAGTCGTATTTCTGTGTTGTTTGGGTTGGACGTGTGGTGTATTTAGTCAACTCAGATAGCTCGGATTTGCGGGCCTTTACAGTTGGTATCAGAGCTTAGGTTGAGCGAATACCTAGGCTTATGTGACATGTGCTCATTAGAGATAGGGTCAGTAGTACCCTAGAATGAGTTGAGCGTATATATATATATACGAGAGAGCGTATTTGTTATTTGATATAAAAGCTGTTTTATATTGTGTTGACTAGTCTGTGAGTGGTTTATGAATTCTGGTCGAATCGTGGGACGCCACGAAGTCGATAGGAATTTCTAAACACTTGAACAGAAGATTGAACATGATATTGTTTTAAAGTGAGTAAATGAAATAATTTTACCCAAAAATTTCTATTTTGATATAGAAAGAATAATTTTCTAGAATTATTATTATATGGATGTGTTGATTGATATCATTATAGTCAGATAAGATTATAAAAATTGAAATGGTTATTTATAACCAAATAAAAATTTGTATATGAATGAAAAATATACAAATGAGATGAATTAGAATTAAATTCAAACTAGAGTTAAGAATTCAAAATCCTGGGAAGTTGAAAAATATTTTTCAAAGTATATTAAAATGATATAGATTTGTTTTAAAAGGATTTGAAAGAAAATCATGGATTTTGAAATAATAAGGCACTGAACTCACTTCAGTGGCTGGGAAATAATTCTGATGATGGTCACGACATCATCAGTGTTCATTTCCGAGTTTCTAAGTGATGAATTGCTACCTTAGAAAAAGTTTTTGATGGAAATTTGTTTGAAAGAAAACAAGTGGTTTGAAAATTCAAATGTTTTTGAATTTGAAATGAAAATAAATATATGTATATATTTATGGGATTTCAAAAGAATTTGAAATGGAAACCCTGGGATCGGGATTCTGGAATTAAAAATTTAACTGAAGCAAGTTAAATGGTTCGAGGTGAATAAATTGACTTGAATCAATTTGAAATAAAATTGAAAGGAATATGAATTATAATGCATATGAATGGAAACCAAAAGCTTTGGTTGAAAATAAAGTCATAGAAATATGAGGAGTTGAGTTTCAACATAAGTGAGATTTTGAAAAGTAATAGATTTGTACCATTTTTCCTACCATAGCAATTTCGAGGACGAAATTATTTTAAGGGGGGAAGAATGTAACGACCCAGATTTTTGAACAGTTTATTTTAAATATTTAGTATCGTTTAAATATTGAATTAACAATATAAAAGAATTTTTATAGTGAATTATCGATCAAATAATCGAAATACGAGAACAAAATATAATTGAAATCGAAGTTAAAAACAGAATCAAAACAATTCAAATGGTCAGTGTCAGTTTTGTTTGAACATGAACGATAAAATAATAATTTATTATCGGTGAATTTAATGGTTTGAGATCGATTTATATTTTAAATCGAATTTAATTTAAAACATTAATTTAATTTGTTACCTCTTCTATACAGTCGAATTAAATTTTATTAACCATTTCGTTGAATTCAGAATAGTGAATATCAGTCGTTACGGTTAAAATAACGGTTCGGGGACCATGAGATATTTTGAGTTATAAAATAAAAAAAAAAGTCAGTTCAAAACTAATTTCTTTTAACTTCAGCCGACCTACCTTTTTAGCGCCACCCTAAAACTGAAAACATTCAGACTTATTTCCCTCGAGCCAACAAAGCTGTCTTCCTCCTTCGCTATGAAGGAAAGCACTGATTTAATGGGTCTCGTACGAGTTGTTTCCTTTGCGTCTATAAATTTAGCTTGCCCTTCTTTATCTCCTCATACGAAACGAAATCATTTCTTCCTTCCTTTGTTTTTCCTTCTGTCTGAAACCAAATCAAATCGGTTAGAAAAAATTAGCCACTTCCTCAGCTTTCAACTCAAACCGGGTATCACAAGTTGGAAAACGCGATACCCTGAAGCTTTAATCGATGAGTCGCGATTTCCAGGAGCATTCGCGATTAGGGATTCGATTTTTGGAGGGGTGAAGCTGGTGTTGGACACGACGTAGTGGCGTTCGAATGGAGTGATGAGTTGAATCTCGCGATGATGTTAGGGTTCGGACTCAAGGGCAACGCAATTATTTTGGTGGATTCAAGCTTTTCGATGGAGCGATGAAAGGGGTTTAGGTCAACAATATGGGAGTCGCGATGCCAAAAATGGAGGTGAGGGGAACTGCGATACCAGGATGACGGAGCAGCTTTTGTAAGCAGCGTGGAGTTCATGTGTTGATGACAGAATTGGCAATCTGATCAAGGGCTCGCTATTTCTGAGGAAAACAGAATTTGACTACAACGTGATCAATGAAATCTGGTAGTAAAGTTGGGCAGTTTTGAACTGTTATAGTAGAAGTGGATCGAGTGAATTTTGAGTTTGATTCGAAATTGATCGAATATGGGAACGACAGTAAGGTATATACATTCTTACAAAATTTATACATACATAGAATAGTTAATTTATTTGTTTTTTTTAGTAATTTAATAAATGTTTAATCGATAGATAAAAATAAATTAATCATAGGTATAGACGACTTGAGACGATTCGTAGGCACAACCATATGAAAATCAATTGGATGTTCTGCGAATGAGAATACAAGGTGAGTAAATCTCACTAACCTTTTATTTATAATTATTTTTATTTCATTAAAAATAATTGTCGTTGTGCTCGTTTGAATTTTTCTGCTTGCTTTATATATATTGGTTATTTAGGATATATATATATATATATATATATATATATATATATATATTGGGTTGATTGATTGGTTGGATTCCCGCAGTCTCATTAGCGGATGCCCGCAGTTTCATAGCGGATGATTACCCTATACGCCCCACGCTATGATTAGTGGATGACCTTCTATACCGCGATATTCTGCCACGAAGCAGAATTGGTATTATTTATGTGCTAACATCTGTGGATGCAGGAAACAGGTTGGAGGAATCCAACTGGATTCCTCAAAAATATATTATCTGTTTGTTTATTTGTTTGCATATATATTGTTATATATGACGTGTTAGAAAAATAAATAATTCGTTGCTTTGTGTGTTTAAATATCACTGGGCCAATTAAAAGGATATTTGAAATTTAAAAAGGAAAAATTCTATTTTTAAATAGAATTTGAATTTTGAATGGGAATAAAAATATAAAACTTGTTTTTGAAAAATAAAAACAAGTAGTTTCTTTATAAACAAAGTTATAAATAGTTCTTTTATAACGAAGTTATAAATGAAGTAAAAAGAATTATCATTTGATAATTCAGAAATAGAAATACAAGCGTGAAATTGGAATTCGAAATGAAATTTCAAAATAGGATGTGAAAGGAAATTTTTAAATATATAATTCAAATGAAATTTGAGTATAACATTTGAATTTTAAAGGGAGTTTAAATATTTGAATTTTAAAAGGAGATTGAATATTAGAAATTCAAATAGAAGTTCAAATATAATTTGAATAGACGAAATTAGAATGAAAAATAGAATTTGAATTCGAGGAATTAAAATAAAATTTGAATTCAAAGGAATTCGAATAAAGAAATTCGAATAGAGATTTGAATATGAGATTTCAAAATAGAATTTGAAATAAACTTTGAAAAATAGGATTTCAAAGTAGAATTGGAAATAGAATTTCAAATAGGGTTTCAAAATAGGAAACCCAAATGGTTTTGAAATGAAATTTGAATTTAAGGGAATTCAAATGGATTTGAGTGAAGTAATTCAAATGGTGTAAAAAAATAAGTTTGAATATTAGAATTCAAATGGGATTGGAGATGAATTTGAATATTAGAATTCAAATGAAAAGGGAAAATGAAATTTGAATATAAGAGATTCAAATTGAATTCAAATAGGATTTGATCTATGGGATTTGAAGATGAAATTCAAATGGGTTTTAAACTATGGAATTTTGAATATAGAATTTAAAAAGGAGTTTGAATATTTGAATTTCAATAGAATTCAAATATAGGAATAGGAATATAGAAGTTCAAATGGAATTTAAATATAGGTTTGAATAAGAGAATTCAAATGAATTCAAGTATTGAATTTGAATATGGAATTGAAATAGAAATTCAAATATTGGATTTGAATATCAAATAGAAAAGGAATTGGAATTTGAATTTAGAATTCAAATAAAAGTGAGATTTGAATTTAAATCAAGCAGAGTTAAATGGAGTTGAATTCTTTTTAAAGAAGTTTAGTAGTTTAAAAGTTTATATATATATATATATAATTAAAACGAACTCGCCGCAGCGCTGCAGTTCGTAAAATAGCGATTCGAACTTCAATCGAGTATACAGGACTCAATTGAAGTCGGATTTCTTTGAAACAAGAAACGTCAGGACCGATTTGATAATAGTTTTCTAATGGAAGAGAAAAATCTGGATTTCATCGAATAGATTTTGATTTATGTCAAAATCAAATTTTCAGAAAAACAGCGCCAGAATCGTTTTAAAACCATAATGGTTTATTTTAAATGTTATAAAAGGATTTTAAGCAAAATAAATCCGAAGTTCTATTTAGAAAATTTCGGGGTTGAGTTGTAAAGTATATGTGAATTCAAGTTGTGTAAATGAATATGATTTTGAAACAGAAATCAGATTTTTGACTTTGAATAGAACTAACTAATTTGAAATAGAAATTAGTTAATGAGATTTCGAAGGGATATTGGGGTTTGAATAAGTAAATTCGATTTGAAAATTTATATTCGAAATCAAAAAGGAAACTAGAATTGAAATTGAAACGCAATTTGGTTATGAGTAAGTTAAATATTTTGTTTGAAAATGCTATGTTCAAACAAAGGAGTAAAATAGGCAAAATGGCCAATTTAAAGAATAAATGGCGAAACTGAATTCAAACGATTAGATAGTGTTGAATTGAATTGAAACAGGTGAACAGGTGTTAAACAGATATGGGATGGAGTATATGAAGATTTAAATTTATGTGCTCGACAAAAAGGTACATGTTTAATTCATATATGAGATTTTATGCGCCGTATCGGCAAGCCGCTTGGCTTTTCCTTTTTTCTTTTTGATTGAGGAAGATACCAGGAAGCTATTTGAAATTTCCCGATGCTCCCGATACAGGGGAGGTTATGGCGAATTTTTCCGGGAATTTAAGGAGTTAGAATATTTTTAAGAAATTTGACAATTAGAAATCTATATATCGATATATATAGAATTCGATAAGGAAACGAAATCAAAAATAGCGTAAAGGGCCAAGATGATTATTGGAAATATTTGGTTAACAAATATTGATAAGGAAATGGAAAAGTAATTTAATTAATGAAGTATTAATTAAAGGGCCCAGTGGTTTGTTTGATATGTTGATTGAACACTTGTTTTTATTCGATAGTTAAATCACAGACTATCGAAGTTTTGACCATCGTTGTCAATATGGAGAGACCGGTTGGATTATTATCCGAAGAACCACTCCGTATCGGCATAAGCGTTGCGAACCAAGTATGCTGAATATATATTGAAGACGGAGTAAAGTGCAAGGGCTTTTCTAGTAATAGAAATGGTGCCTTCGGTTTCGTTCAATCCCAGAACGAACGTAAATGGACGAATGTCTGACAGAGTATTTCCAATGATCAAATGGGTTGGTCTGTATGAATAGATATGGTTGCAACGGATTTATCCCTTAGCATAATATCCAGAATATTTGTGCAAACTCAACCAGTGATTAACGGATCTGACAATGTGGCATTCAAAGTAATTGTGTTATCAATGAATGGTAAGTATGCGTAGCCTCAGGCCTCAACAACCGGGAAAGGACAAAAATCGGGCAGGCAGCATGGCTATGTGGGTCGCACCCATTAGGGTGTATAATCACCTATCTAGAGAAATTCCTTTTGTTTCTAAATCTATCGATTCTGCCCATTCGAGAAACGGTGGTTTGAGTCCAACCGTTGGTGATATACATTCGATACACTCAAGCGAAATGAGTGGTCGGTCATGTGTGGGCCGGGTTGCAAGATGTTCTTGTTGAACCCAGGTGTATTCGCCTCTAGAGATACATCATCGGAAGGTGGTTCCATACCTTGTCATGTTGGAAATCCAATCTCCAATAAGCGCCATGCGGTTTTTGATTTTATATTATATATGTGGAGCGTGAGATGCAAGCGTTCTGCTGTTTGGTTATTTACTTGATGTAGACATTATTATAATATCACTGGATTTTCGTATCAAAGTGTTTTGGGTTATAGTAAGGTAAAAACCGTCCATGTTTATGTGTGGCTGGTCTTACTATTATCTTTTCTTTCGGAAAGGGTTTTGAAAGTTAAACAAGTGGTTGGAGTTTACTCACACCAGTCCCATGACTGACCCAGAGTTTGTTTTGTTTTGTTTTCCCTAAACTCTTGGGTGCCCAAATTTGTACGGGCAGTCAAGTGTTTCAGGATTTTACAGATACACTTGGAGGAGCTTGAAGCTGGAGGCTTCAATGTTAGTTATTTAGAGTTACTTCCGCTGAATCAAATGTTATGTGTACTCTGATGATGGTATGTATATATGTACAGAACAAATCTGTATTTCAAAGCTTATGTTATATAATATATTTTATTCGTTCCGCTGTGAGTTGTGATCTTCGTTTTTTCTCCTATTCTAATATTTCTTTCTTTCTATTTCTCATCCTCTAACTTCTTTCTAATAATGAGTCGTATTTCTGTGTTGTTTGGGTTGGACGTGTGGTGTATTTAGTCAACTCAGATAGCTCGGATTTGCGGGCCTTTACACAACGAATCAAGCGGGCCTTGGCATCCTTCTTAGAAAGCAAATATCGTAAGGCAGCATGGTCAGTGTAAACTATGACTTTGGATCCTATGAGATATGGTCTGAATTTCTCAAGAGCGAAGACAACTGCCAAAAATTCCTTTTCAGTAGTTGAGTAATTCAGTTGGGCCTCGTTTAAGGTTTTGCTAGCGTAATAAATGACTCGAGGGAGTTTATCGACACGCTGACCCAAGATGGCTCCAATAGCAAAATCAGAAGCGTCGCACATAAGTTCAAAGGGTTGAGTCCAATCAGGAGGTTGAATGATGGGAGTTGTGGTCAAGAGTGATTTAAGAGTTTCAAAAGATGTTTTGCAATCATCGGAAAATTCAAACTTTACGTCTTTGGCAAATAAATTCGAGAGAGGTTTTGAAATTTTCGAGAAATCCTTAATGAATCTTCTATAGAATCCCGCATGGCCAAGAAATGAACGAACATCTTTGACAGACTTAGGAGGTGGTAAATTAGCAATCAAATCGATTTTGGATTTGTCGACTTCTAGGCCATCTTTGGAGACGACATGACCTAGAACTATCCCCCTTTTTACCATAAAGTGACATTTCTCCCAATTAAGAACGGGTGATTTCTCCTTACAACGCTTAAGGACGAGTTCTAGATGAGTGAGACATTGGGAAAAAGATGATCCATATATTGAAAAATCGTCCATGAATATTTCCAAGAATTCTTCCACCATATCAGAGAAAATACTCATCATACACCTTTGGAAAGTCGCGGGGGCATTACAAAGACCGAAAGGCATGCGACGATAAGAAAAGGTTCCAAAGGGACAAGTAAAGGTGGTCTTATGTTGATCTTCTAAAGCAACAAGAATTTGGTTATAGCCAGAGTATCCATCGAGAAAACAGTAGTACTCATGTCCCGCTAAGCGTTCGAGCATTTGGTCAATAAAAGGCAAGGGAAAATGGTCTTTTCGTGTGGCTGAGTTAAGCTTTCGATAGTCGATGCACACACGCCATTTGGTTTTGATTTTTGTTGGGACGAGTTCGTCACTGTCGTTTCTGATCACTGTGACTCCCGACTTCTTTGGTACAACTTGTACCGGACTCACCCAAGTACTGTCAGAGATGGGATAGATGATGTTATTGTCTAGACATTTGATTATCTCCTCCTTGACCACTTCTCTCATGTTTGGGTTTAATCGCCTTTGAGCCTCACGGGTGGGTTTAGCCTCATCAACTAAATGTATGCGATGTTCCACAATTGATGGGCTAATTCCTTTTATATCGCTAATTTCCCACCCCAAGGCGTCCTTATTTTCCCGTAAGGTATCCAAAAGTCTTTCTTCTTGGTCCTCGGTAAGATCGGAAGCCAAGATTACGGGAAAAGTTTTTGAAGAGTCTAGGTAGGCATACTTAAGGTCTGGTGGCAAGGGTTTGAGGTCCAACTTAGGAAGTTCTTGTGTATCAACATTGGTCAACATTCCTTGGTAAGATTTAGATGACGAAGTGTCGGCGTCAAGAATTTTGTTTAGTTCAGAAATGTATTCGAGTTCATCGAAATCAGAGTCGAAATGGTCAAGACACATTTTCAGGGCTTCAGAAGTGTCACTAGAGGTTTCATCAACTGTGGTTTGAATCATGTCAATTTCATCGATCTCAAAATCCCTAGGTTGTTTGTTGATATTAAAGATGTTTAGCTCGATGGTTAGGTGCCCGAAGGAGAGTCGAAGCTGACCATTCCTACAATTAATGATAGCATTAGAGGTTGCTAAGAAAGGGCGTCCTAAGATCAATGGTATTTGAACGTTGGGATTTGAGACAGGCTCTGTTTCTAGAACTATAAAATCGACAGGGAAATAAAACTGTTCGATCTGTATCAAGACGTCTTCGATAATTCCCAATGGCTTTTTGACAGATCGATCGGCTAGTTGAAGTGTGATGTTTGTTGGTTTAATCTCCCCTAGTCCAAGTTGACGATAGACAGTATAAGGGAGAAGGTTGACACTGGCACCAAGGTCGAGTAGAGCACGAGAGATATGGGTGTTTCCTATTTTACAATCAATCGTAGGGCAGCCAGGGTCTTTATACTTGACTGGGGCAAGATTCGACAGAACAGAGCTTGTATTCGCAGTTAGAAAGGCGGTTTTTGGGGCATTGGTCGCACGTTTTTGTGTGCACAATTCCTTAAGACATTTGGCATATTGAGGAATTTGTTCAATGGTGTCTAAAAGAGGAATGTTCACACGGACTTGTTTGAAAATTTCCAAGATTTTATCGAAATTTGCAGCTTTCTTATTATTGAGTCTATGAGGAAAAGGAGCTACTGGTTTTTCGATTCTGGGATGAGTTTCATCATTCGAAGAAGAAGGTGGTAGGGGTGTAGAAGATGAAATGTTGGGGTTGCCAACATTAATTTTCGAAGGTGGGTCGGGTTTGCCGACGCTGGGAGAAGAACTGTTGGGATTGCCAACATTTAAGGGAACTTGAGGTTTAGAAGAATTGGCATTCGAAGCCAATGGGTGATCATCAAGATTAGGGATTGGGGTCGAGTTAGGAGGTTCGTCAGGGTCGTTCACGTTATTATCAATCCTCTTTCCAGATCGCAGGGTTGTAATAGCGTTGACTGGATTATGGTTTTCGTCCTCACAAGAATTTACAGTACGAGAGTTATATTTTGGATTCACCTCAGGTTGACTAGGCAACTTCCCTTTCTAATTATTTTTCGCTAGTTCCTTTATCATATTCATCATTTGTTCCATTTGTTTTTCTAAACGCACAATGTCTAGTGACGGTTGAGAAGATTGAGATGATTGGTTTGATGATTGAAAATTGGGGTGCCTATAAGGTTGTTTGGATTGAGGTGTAGCTTGAGAGGTTTGAGAATTGGGGGGTGGACCTTGGTAATTCGGATTGGGAATAAAGGGTTGCACGTGAGATGGGTTAGCCGAATTATTGGGGTTTGACCAAGAAAAATTCGGGTGGTTCCTCCAACCAGGGTTGTACGTGGATGAGTAAGGATTATTTTGAGCTATGGCATTGGCTTGGTCTTGAGAGTAATAGTGGGGTAACCCTTCTCCGGTTTGAGGAGTTTGATTTTCTAAGGGAATTTGACTTGGGTCCACGACATGCACCCCTCTAGTAGAAGTACGAATGGGAACACGAATCGATTCCCACTGCATGTCCTTTTCAGAATAATCTTCTAAAAACCGCCAAGCTTCATCGGCTGTTTTAGACATAAAGTCTCCTCCACACATTGATTCTAGTTGAGTTCTAGTCTGATAGTTTAGCCCTTCATATGCAATTTGACATAAGTGATCTTTTAGAATTCCATGATGAGGGCAACTATATAATAGCTGGTTGAATCTCTCAAAGTATTTTGAAAAAGTTTCCCCCTCATTTTGACAAAATTGGTTTATCTCAGTTCGAATTTTGAGAGTTTTATGGAAAGGGAAGAACTTTTTCAAAAATGCAGTGACAAATTCATCCCAACTTCTTATCGAATGTCGTGGAAGAGAATTTAGCCATCTTTTAGCGCTTTCAAGTAGTGCAAATGGAATTAGCCTTAGCTTGATCGATTCATTAGAAAGTTGTTGCATTTTTGTTGTGGAGGCATACAATTCAAATTCACTTAGAAATTCATAAGCATTTTCAGACCCAGTAAATTTTGGTACCCCTTGGATAAAAGAATGTTTTAGCTCAAAATTGTTTCCTTCAGCTGGTGGGAACACAATGACAGATGGTTGAACGGTCCTAGTCGGATAACATCGATCACGAAGAGACAAGGGTCTATCCATTTTGATATTGAGGTTTTGAAAATTTTGATTTATTTGGTTTTGATCCCCAAAGTTTGGATAGTTTTGATTTACTCGATTTTGATCCAATTCGGGTGGAAAATTTTGGTTGATTCGAGAACCCCTAGGAGAATTTTGTTGGCTGACACTTTTTTCACTCATTGTTATTGAATGCAAGCACAGAAATTAGCTACAATGAAGTTTTCTGTCCTTATTGGCTCTTAACCCAAAATTATAAAGTGATGCGTTTGATTACTTAGATCAAAAGATTTCTCAGCCAGTTTACGGACAGGAGTTATCGGTGCACCAGGAATCACCCTAGCAATGCAGCCGAAGGTTTAAGTACCTTCAGAGTAACAACCGATATAATATTTACGAATCACCGTAATATTTATAAACGGTTATTTCTCTGCCGTAGTCTAGACACCGAGAAATAATTCGTTCCAAATGAATCAACTATCACAATATAATTAAGCCCTAGATGAGCCCGTGACTCCCTTAAGTCCAACGTCTAACCGTTATTATTAGTCAGATTCTATGATGAAATGCAATTTGTGGGCTAAGGAAAGGGTGATGAAATCCCTCACCTTATGTGAATTGGGTATTGCCCTTAACAGAATGAATAAAAGATGCAGAAATAACAGCAATCACACAAAATAGCTGCAAAAATTAAAAATTGTACATTCAAAGCCGCTGCCCCTGCAGAAAAATTTTACAACAATTGTCTATATATTTTTTTTCTTTGCGGCAGAGCACCTGTAGATTTTTAAAAGTTTTCACCTTGATCGGCAGTCCTCCAGTGAAATTTGGTAGCGCTAGCGCGTTCACACCCCACTTGGTGTGCAACCGCTCCAACCCATCTGAATCGTCCGCTGCTTTATGTTGTTGTCCCCTTCTATTAATTGCTTGACTGCGCTGCGGCACCGGTTCGGGCTAGGAGCCCGAAAAAAAAAAATTAAGACCTTTTTTCAAATTTCAGCTGTACCTGTTTTTGAAAAAAAATTCTCCTTTTTTTTTTTAGAGAAAACAAGTAAACAAAAATGAAATAAAACAAAAACAAATGAAAAGAAAACTAAATTAACTCAGAAAACAAAACAGAACTGACTAGTCTACTTAGGATAAAAGAAAACAACTAAACTCAACAAACTAAACTAGACTCCACTAATAACTCGAATACTCAAGCAAATAAAAAAAAACAAAGCTTGCCTCTCAGACAAGAAAAAAAATGTGAACAATGATCGCAATCCCCTGACACAACGTGAACAATAACAAAGAATCACGCCCTTTTTATTATCTGTTCTCACAAAACAATTACTCAGTACCAAATAAAACCACGCACCCCTTAAATTTAAAAAACGCAACCCGTCCCCACCCTCTATTTGTATGTTTCAGGAAACAAAGAATCACGGTCCAATTAACCCTCTCAAAACAAGTACTCTCCCTCAATAAAAAACAGTAAGTCCCAAATTGCTCATGCTCAAACCAAAGCTCCCCTTTTTTTATATATTTCTTTCTGTCTATAAAGTAACACCTCCCAAAACAAAAGCAATCAAAATACAAAGATCCAAACTTGCGTTTTGCAACAAGGTCAACCACCCTTTTTTTTTTTTTTTGTTCAAATCAGATAAGCTGATTACAAAATAAATCACCGCTCAAAGTTTTAATTGGGTTTCTTGGTATCCAATCGGATTTCGGTGTCTGCTATTCGAAATCGAATTGGGGTCCGGATTTGGGGAGGGATTCGGTTGTGGAGGATGGTTGGAAAAACGTGAAGACCGGATATGTGGCAAAGGTTTGAATCGCAATTACAGAGTGACGTTGTGAACAGAATTTGGCAGAGGGGTTTGATCAAGAGTAGGACTGGGTGGTGTTGTGATGGCTGAACCGATGCTTGGTGAAATGGGCGCAAGGCAGTTTTGCAAGAGACGTGAAGATGGTTCAGAAGGGTTTGATGAAGATAGTTGCGCAGCGTTTGTGGTATGATTTTGGTGTCTGTTCTAAAAGGGTGTTGACGTGAGGATTATGTGGTGAACAGGGGTTTGTTGGTGCTGGTTGTGAAGGTGGATGGCAGATGATGTATGGAGGTGATGATATGAGCGTGGTGGAAAAGCAGGCTTTGTGGATGTCTGCGTGATGAACTGTATAGAAGGTTGGAGTGGATTTGAATGGAGTACAAGGGGAAGATGGTTTGCTGAATTTGTTTGAACGGTGGTAGAAAGTTGGGGATTTTTTTTTTTTTTTTGGAAATTAGTACAAAAGGAGAAAGAGATTGTAGAAGGAAAGAAATAAATAAATAAAAAGAAGAAGTTGTATAGAAGACAGAAACAAGGTAATAAATAAATAAAAACAGCAGGTTTTTTTTTATATATATATCTATATATATGAAAACACAAAAACAAGAGAAAATAAAAACTAACACGAATCAGAAATTAAATAAATAATAAAATTTAATTGTTACCTCCCCGGCAACGGCGCCAAAAACTTGATCGACGCTAATCTATGAATTAGAAAAGCGCGACATTTGTAATAAATTCTGCAAGCATACAGGTGTGTAGCATACAGGTCGAACACAGGGAGGAAAGTTAAATTTTATTATTTATATGTTTCGTGGGCGTGTTAGACGAACTTTGGAGGTTGATTTTGCAAACAAAACAAAATTAAAACTGTAATTTGATTCAGAACAGATCTAACTGAACCGACGATCAAATCACAATTTCAATGGAAAGCAAATGAAACTATGAATTAGATTTGAATCTAATCAAACCCAATTTGACCTAAGAAAATAATAAAAAGCAGAAATTGAAATTGCAGAAATTGAAATAACAAACAAGAATTAAAATTAGGATTTCCGCTGAATCTAATCAGACGGTAAATCACTAATGCAAATAAGTGCAGAATACAAATAGTGTTCTACCGAATCTAATCGTGTAGACAACACTAGTTGCTAAGAAAACAAAAAATGCAGAAAATAAAAGAGGAAGAAGAACTTTTATTAGAACAATGGAATAAGAGATGAGATAGGATGGTGGCTACAATGCCATTACAAGGGTATATATAGGGTAGATAGCCAAACCCTAACCCTAACCCTAATGGTAAATGGGCCTGGTCATTACACCACTAATTTGTTTACAATGAGAAACATAAATGGGCCTTAGATAAATAAAGCAAATTTGGGCCTTTTCTCTTTTTCCTCTTGCTTCCTTGATATTTCTTCATTGATTTGTGATGTGCAAAGCCTTTTTCTCACTCCTTTTCTTGTCCAACAGCAACTAGATGTGATATCTTCATCTACAATTCTTCAAAATGCAAATACACAACAAATTGACTCTATTTCTCTACATTTCTGGTTGCATGCGGGCTGGGTTGGCCTATCTGTAAAAATAACAAAACAATATCCAAGTAATATTTATTTATATACAAAAGATAAGATATAAGAGCATAAAATAAACACATTTCTATGTCAATCACGTGACCAAGTGGCGTTAGCTACATCCATCAGCAACACTTCTTCCTTTATTACTATAGTCCCTCGGTTTGATTTGATTTGATGCGCATCCGTGATTTGGAAGTGTTGTCCGAGGTGGGCGGTAGTTGCGGCTATGCGTTACCACCAGTCCGGGCGTGCAACTAGTATATTCATACTCTGGGCATTCCTCGTGTGCCTTGTCATATTATCCTGATCGAGCCCCCTACGATTTTGATTTGACATTGTCGTATAGCGGCGCATCCCTATCCACCGACCGGTACTGGTGTTTTATTTGCAATGTTGACGACGATGTTTATAAACGGTGCAAGGGTAAAAATGTAATCCCGCTTACAATATTTTATTATGTTATATTTAACCATAGACACTATTATAATAACGTATTATATTAGTTTGACGGATCCTTCGGAGATGGAAATTCCCGTAACATCTTCTAAGTTATTGCACTCATATTTTCACATAAATTTGATTTAACTAATATGAGAACGATTTAGTTCTGATCCGAGTATTTGTTATGTTTCTTTTTATGCAATACGCAAGGGTCAGACCGAGTTGAAGTTAGTGAAGATTCCCTTGCTTTGAGGATTCCATTATGAAGCTGAAGATGGAGCTCAACAGACGTATTATTATTATTATTATTCCACTGCAATGCATTGGTATGTTGTACGTTAATTTACTCTGATAATCGTTGTAAAATATAATAAAATGTATGTTTTAACAACTTCATGAACTGTTATTTATTTATTATATTTTGTCCATCCGCTGCGAGATTTTGTATTTGTTTTCTTATTTCTTCTTTTTCTTATTTTAATCCCAATAACTATCCATATTTTTGATCTGTTTATGCCAACATTAAGGATCATTGTCGATTTGAATGGTCAAAAAATCGCGGATGTTACATTTGGTATCAGAGCTTTGGTTTAGCGAAAACCTCGGTTCTATTTATGATTAACTTATTAGAGATAGGGTAGTAATACCCTAGAATGAGTTTGAGTGTATACGAGAGAGCGAACTTGTAATTTTGATATAAAATGATTTTGAATTGTGTTAATTTGTTCTATTGAGTGTTTGTGAATTTTGGTCGGTACTTGGGACGCCAAGGCATCGATAGGGATTTCTAAACACTTTAATAGGATTCGTTGACATAATATTATTTTGAATTATATTTTATTCATATATATAATTATTTGAAAATACATGAATTTTGATTTTGTTGATGATAATATTAAATTTTCATCATTTATTACTCCATTAATCAATAATTTAGAACTATTGGTTATTGAATGGTTTAAGAAATAAATAATAAAAATTAATTCAGTAATGATATAAGAAGTAAATATGAATTTGAGAATTTGATTTCGGGTAATTTTGTAATATTGATTTGGAAATAGTTTGAAATAATATATTTATATTTTAAAAGTGTCTCATATAGAAATTGGTTTTAAATGAATTATTGAAAAAAGAAAAGAAATAAATGTATACCCTCTTTTCTTTGAAAATGATTTCGGTGATGAGGGAACGCATCATCGATGTTTATTTTCAAGAGTCTAAGTAGGGAGAAATTTAATACTTTTTTTGTACTTTGTTTTACGAAATTGAACTTTATTTAAATCTTTTATAATATAGTTTTATGTAAAGAAACCTGAAATTTAATTCTTGAAATCTTGAATAATAATGAATTGGAACATCTGAATATTAAGAGAGTTATAATTAAAATAAAATTCTTACGAATTGGATAATCAAATGAAACAAATGGTAACCATTAAAATTTGTGTAATAATTAATTCTGTTCTATAGCATGAATAACTTACCAATTAATTAAAAAGTTGAATGTTATAAGAATAAGCAATTAATTAATGCACAAGTATAAGAGTGGAAAATCAAAGTGGAAAATTTGATTGGTTATAAATATAAATAAAATTTAAGTTATGTAATAAAAACGATATATGCTTAGTTATGTTATACTGAGTAATATGAATTAACCGAATCAATGAAAAATTAATTAAGCGAATTAATTGGTGATAAACTGAAATGTTTTGATATTAGTATTTGCTTCGTGAAATATAAGTGAAAGGCTTATAATTTATAAACTTAACAATGCCTGAAAGAATTAATTAAATTAATTAAAATGAGCTCGTCACGTAGCGGCAGTTCGTAATTTTCTGAATTGATGTTTAAATGAATGTATAGAATCCAAAATAAGTCGGAAATCTTTGAAACAAGAATCTTCCAGTTCTATTGGATTATAGTTTCCTAATGAAAGAGAAAATTTTAAATTTCAACTTATAAATTTCAAGATATGTGTAAACCAAAATTTCAGAAAAACAGCGCCAGGGAAATTCACGATTTAAAATTTAATTATAAATAAAATTGGACGATAATAAAATCGATAGAATTGTTGAAGGAAATTGAAATTAAATGTGAAACATAATTCAATGTCAGTCTGCTAAATATGTATTGGATAATTTTGTCGTTTAAATTAAATGGCAACAACTCATGGCTTAGGTAATTAATAAGTAATAAATATAATAAACCAAGCGTTGAAATTGGAATTGAACTTGAGAATGAAATATAACAAGTGAAAATATGAATTGTTTAAAAGTGATGTAAACAATGAAATCATACAAATAAAATAGCGACATTGAAAAATTCTGTAGATTTGCTTGGTTGAATGAATATATTTGATTGGATATTTTATTTATGTTTTAGTTACATTTGCTAATTCATGTGTGTTTACTGTAAACATATAAATATTATTTCTTTTATATGTTGTTGAGCGTTAGTAGGTATTGAAGGCAATTTGCTTGCATTGGAGCTACTTGCGCATAAAATTTTGCTGATGCTTGCTACAAAATAAATAAATCGCTGATAACGCAAATGAAAGGTACGTATATCGAATTATATACCGTATTTTGGCATTTTATATTGTTTTCCCTAATTTTGGGATGCCTCATCATTGAGATGAGATGTATATTTATGATTATATATATTATTGTTTTTGGACCTAACCGTACAAAGGAGACTCTACCGAATTTTTTCCGTGAATTTATGACTTAGAAAATTTTATGAAATTTGTTTGCAAACTAATGTTTTCTATGTATTTAAGTAAATATTTTTTAAATTTAGAAGAAATGGTATATTATTTCAATTTTACTTTGCCACTTGATTTCTACGTTCCTTTTCGAGGACGAAAAGTTTTTAAGTTGGGGAGAATGTAACATCCCAAGATTTTTTCGAAAAATTAAATTATTTTATTTAATGTGATTTCGATATTATATGGTTATAAATAATATTTAATGATTTAATTTTGAAATTTGACATTGAAAGCATAATTAAATTTCTAAATTTAATGATAATTGTAGTCGCAATAATAAAATTTTGATTTATAACTTTACATGAATTTTGTTTTGATTTGAATTAAAATAAATGTACATTGAAATTTGTACGTTGTTTAATTAAAAATATAATGATTTAAGTGAAACTATTACAGACGTCGAAATTTGGCTTCGCCACTAGTCCCATTGCATTCAGAAGGCCTTAAAACTTATTATTAGGCAGTAAGGGGGCCTGATTTGGAGACAGTTCAGTTTTTGACTCTAAAACACGTAAAGCAATGAAAATATTATTATTTTAATATTCCTAAAACCTAATCTCGAAGCCCAGCGCATTTTATTTGTCTAACCCTAACCCTAGCAGCCTCCACTTCTTCTTTTGTACGTACTGAGAAATTATGATTTTTATTTGTCAATGGTGATTAAAACCAAGCTCGAAAATCAAACATCTCAGAAAAATTCGAAAAAAATATGTAAATTAAGATCTCGACTATACGAATCAGCGGCAAGTGTTCGTTTCGCGAAATTGCATTCGAATCAACGGGAATTCGCAGTCAAAGATGCTGATTTTCGAAAGTTCTAAATCAAAATTGGGCATTTTTGATTCGGATGCTAATCGAAGAAATCACGATATGGGTATTGTAAAGATCGTCGATGGGAGTTGATAGGTGGTGCTCGTTCGATCTAGAAGTCGTCGAGGTGGTCGGAATTTGCGTTTTAGGGCTCAAAACCCATCAAGTTCATCATGACGACGAGCCGAACTGAGGCCACCGAAGGTGGTGGCTCTGGCACAGGTGGAATGGGGTCGGGGAGAGGGTCACATCGATGGTGGTTGCTGGTCAGATGGCGGCCGGAGTTGATGGTGGCGAGCGATAAAAGTTACGATGGAAAATGGGTTGTGCCCGTACTGAACACGCAAAGAAGAAGAAGAGGGAAGTTCAGGAGCTACGTGGCAAGTTTTTTCTGTTTTTAGTCCCATTTTAGTTTTTATTTTTTTTATTTTTTTCAATCGCTAAAACTTGTATAACTTTTGCATACGACTTCAGAATGACAGGCGGTTTGTTGAATTGGAATCGTATCGACGAGCTCTTCGCGGTGCCGCAGGTTTGGGCTGATTCTGAGATTGTCAAATTTTGGGCTAAAAATTGGATTTCGATCTCGTTTAAAGCCAAGGTGAGTGATTAAACCCACTCACGCATAACTAAAGTATTCTAATGTTAGTTAAATTAATATTATGTCATGATATGATTGTATGGATTGATGTTTGACATTTTAAATTGCATTTTTATATTTATTTGTATCAATGGTGTAGTTAAATTTGACTGTTAAATGTATTTTTCGGTTAAGCAAGAAAATCGACATTCAATTACTGTTTAAAACCTGACATCTGAAAATTTGTAATTTTATATGATATTGGACTATTTTGTATGTATGGATGTGATGAATGGCTTGAATTTGATATGTTTGATATATTGATGTTAATTGTGTGAACTCACCTGTTATTCACATTTATTCATATATGACCATTATTTGTGCTGATTAATCCCAACCATTACCCTAGATGTTGTGGGCATTGAATAAACCCCGGATTAATCATTAGAATGAATTAAGAATGTAGGTTGAAATGATAAATACCTATGACCCTGATTTGGATTGAAATGATATATATCCTCTCCCAAAATACTAAAATTAAAATTTAAGTATCACTTGGCCATAGGATAGAAAATTATATACGGACACTGGTTGGTTAAATAAAATCTGTTTTGACCATGAACTTTGAAATATTGTTTTAAAGGCAATATAAGCGATGTTTTATAATTTATTTTTCTTTGAACTTAAACTTTGAATTTTGAAATAAAAATAAAAGAGGATTTAAATTAGTGTTGTAACTGAAGCTATATAAAAGTGAAATTGAATGTAAATCGAATTTATTGAAATTGAACACCTACCTTTGAAATTTATTATGAATCAACATTGATTTGAATTATATCTGAATGGTGAACTCAATATTTGTTATAACTTGAAATCATTGAAAATGGGGATCTAGATTGGAATGTAATTATTTGAATTAATTTGATCAAATTGAAATGAATGTAAATTGTAAGTCAAATCGATGGAATTATTGAAAATTAAGTTGGTTGAATTGAAGATTGAAATACGACTTCAAGTTTAATTGAAATTGTTAGAGAAACGATTCTAACTCCAACTATAGTATTTCAAAACCATTTTATAAACTATTTTAATAATAGTTATATTTTCTGTATAAACTATTTAACTTTATTACTATTTTATTTTATAAATTATTTTAAATAAATCATTTTATAATTAACTATTTATTTTATAAATTACTTAATGTTTTAACTATATATTTTAATAAATTTGATAAATTCTATTTTAATTACAAACTATTTATTTTCAAACTTTTTCAATTATATATCTAAACTAATTTAAATTACTGTTAACTATTTTAATATTCAAATTATTAAAGTTGGAATTGTTTCAATATTTCAATTGGTTTAAAAAGAGACTTTAGTATGAATAATATTCTATCTTGAATATTAAATGATTTTGAAACTCTGATATTTTGATAAAAAGTATGAACCTCTTTGAAATGCAAAAGTACTGACCGGTGTGAAAAATGTAAACGATTGGTTGTTAAAGAGACCGGGATCAGATATTGTCATACTCTCTGCCAGTACCGAAAACCACTTTAACAACTGTGTACGCGGTGGAGTTCCAGAAATGGTGTTGGATGGATTTGGTGGCGATTACTGGATTTGAAGAAAGAGAACGATAATGGATATCCTTGACCTTCGGGTCATAATTAAAATGACTAAAACAGGGTTATACCGTGACCAAGTGGGGTTAGCTACCTCCATCGGCAACACTTCTTCCTTTATTACTATAGTCCCTCGGTTTGATTTGATTTGATGCGCATCCATGATTTGGGAGTGTTGTCCGAGGTGGGCGGTAGTTGCGGCTATGCGTTACCACCAGTCTGGGCATGCAACTAGTATATTCATACTCTGGCATTCCTCATGTGCCTTGTCATATTATCCTGATCGAGCCCCCTACAATTTTGATTTGACATTGTCGTATAGCGGCGCATCCCTATCCACCGACCGTTACTGGTGTTTTATATGCAATGTTTACGACGATGTTTATAAACAGTGTAAGGGTAAAAATGTAATCCCTCTTATGCTATTAAATTATGTTATATTTAACCATAGACACTATTATAATAGTGTATTATATTAGTTCGACGGATCCTTTGGAGATGGAAATTCCCGTAACATGTAACGACTAGAATTTCGCTCGATCTGAATCGATCGTCAAACCGATCAAAACCGTTCGAAACCCCTGATCGTATGAGAACACGACAAATCAGAACGCAAACAGAAGAACATCTCATTGTTTATTACAACAATTCCATCAGAATACAAGAATATTACAGGGTATGAATAAATATTACACAATATACAATATCAGAGATTTAAATACATTACTGCAGCGGACAAATAATACAAAATATAACTGGAAGAAATACACGGATAAAGAGCTTTCCGAATATCACTTCAGCTATAAACCAGGTCCTATGAATATAAATCTGCAAAACCCAACTACTAGCTGCCCGTTCGAAAAATAAGGGCACCCCGAGTTTAGGTCAAAACAATAAACTCTAGGTCAGTCATGTGACTGGTGTGAGAACTAAAACAGATATAAATTCTTATTTTAAAGTTCGGTAAATCAAGGGACCACGTCGTATAACACAGAATGGGTTTTTACCACAAGAATACCAGTGCATAAACAAACAGCGCAATGCTAAATAAAGAACAATGAAGCTGTTATAAGACCCAGGTCCCATCACACAATGCAACGCAAGCCGGAGGATAGGGTTTTACCATATAACAGCCAAAAATGCTTGATATGCGAAATTTCATCTTTTATTATTACTATAAGTGAAGAAAACAACTTCAATCATAAGTATAAATCATAGACGGCATAGTGCCCCATACCACTATGTCGCCATACTAGGCTCTACAAATAAAACCGAATTACACGTATTGGAAATTGGATTCCATCATGAGTCAAGGCAAGGGGCAAACTCCTCTCTGATTCGAGACACTCTAGCAAATGTCTCAGGACCCCACTATGATCCTATGGAACCTCCAAGGTCGGTCCTCCCTTACTTTTTAGGATTAATTATTTCTGTACACACGTTTCCGAGTCCTAACAGACCTAAAATCGAGGTGCCTCATTCCAACAACCACACAGGTGAAAAGTATATAAATGTCAGCCAGTTTAAGCACTTACACCACCCATAGGTAGAAAGAAACGTCGTGCACTCCTTGGGCCCTTATCCCATTTTTGACTCATACTGAGGTGTGAGGCTCGCGAATCCACGTTATACACAAACCTTGGCCACGTAGGCCATGATTTGATCATCAACCACAAGACTTTGCTTTTCAACAGAAGCCTTGATCATTGCCACTTAGGCATGCCACACAGGCAATTCATGCCATGCGATTGATATCTATCGATATATAACCTCTAAGCTCGTACGTCTCAGAGAAGGGCGTTAAGCAAGAGAATAAATTTTCCGCCGCCAAACAGATATATATTTAACAGAAATCAATCACTTAGAATAACATCCGATGTCAGACACACCGTCCATTTACAAGTTCATTCTAGGTCTGAACGAAACCGGAAGCACTTTCCTCGCATATCACCGTCTTCATCTTCATCTTTGACATATCGACGAATCGGTTATTCAGAATGGGTATAGACCCGGCCTTTCTGAATAACCCACGTATATAATAAACAATTGTTACACAAACACAACATATGCTTCATTCCAATTCATCAGTCAATTTCACATTCATAGGGAAAGGTTCCCATTAATTTTATCAAAGATAAATTCCTTGAAATCTATTCTTTAATCTTCCTCTGAATATCATTTCAAACTAGTCGGGATTAGCGAACCACACCGAAGTAATTATTTATTTTATTTTCCAATCCCAACCTATTTTATTTTCCAATCCCAACCACACCGAAGTAATTATATTTTTAACCTTTCTATAATATAAAAATTATATTTTTAACCTTTCTATATTATAAAAATTATATTTTTAATCTTCACATCATATAAAATTATATTTTTAATTCAATAGATAAACAAAAATCATATTTTTCTTCTCTAATTTAATGATAGAAATCTTATCTTTATCGGCTCTTTACATGTAAAAGATTATATTTTTATATCTTTGCTTTCAATATAAAAATCTTATTTTTATACAATAAAAGATCTCACCTGTACATACACAAAAATTCGACCTTTATGTTTCTAAAACTGAAATAAAAATCACCACTTCATGTTAATCAAAACCACCCCTTTAATATATTTAAAAATCATCTTTTTACTAGATTAAAAATCTAATCTTTTTCTTTTCATATTAAAAATCCGACCTTTATATATTTTTAAAATCTCACCTTTCCTTATCTAAAAATATCGTCTATAAAACTGAATTTTCCCTTCCTATTTAAAGTTTTTGCCTTTTCCTATATAAAACTCCTAGCTTTTTAAATATAAAATTCTTATTTATATGATTTAAAGAAAATCAGAATTCTTTTTATAAACAAAAGTGTCATCTTTTTGCTAAACAAAAATATAGTCTCCTTGACTACAAAACCCATAGCTTTCTATATCTAAAAATCATTCCTTTCTTAAAAAAAATAGAACTTTTTAAATATTAAAATCGTATCTTTATTTTCCTATCTCTCTTTCTCTTTTATACATTTCATAGAAAAAACTACATGAAGTGAAGATAAAGATAAAAAAAATGAAGTAAAATAAAAACTTATGGTTCATATTGGAAGAAGGGGGCATAGGGTGGCTATCAACGAGGAGTGGAGGGCTCCTGCTGAGCGGTGGTCGGATCTAGGGCGGGTGGTGGCTCGTCGGAGCGGCGTTGGCAGTGGAAAGGGCATCAATCGTCGGCACATGTTCTAAGGGGGCTAGGGTTAACTACATAATGGGATTGGGTCTTCCCGTCAGGCTAGGGGTTACGGGGGAAGGAGAGAGGAGGAGTAGGAGATGCGGAGGTCCTTGCAATAGTGCGGTGGCAGGTACGACGGTGGGTGGGGCTGGGATGGGAGGCAGCGGGGCTAGGGCAAGGGCGCGTCGGGTTTTTTATCTTTTTATTTTTTTCTTTCTAAAATGAAGTCAACGATAGGAAGGGGGGTTAAAGGAGAAATATAAATATATATTATTTTAATTCTAATTTTGAAATCAAAAAAGTAACCTTTATTTTCGAACTCGAAATTGAGCCCACCGATTGTCGTCCCTAGCGTATTACCCCCGTTCGGAACACAATGGGATATGTTTCGCTGGCCAATTCGATCGTTTCGATCAGTTTCCGCTTAAATTAAAATTCAAATCTATATATTCAATTTTAAACGTACATTTTAAATTACCGGGGCCACATACAGTCTCTAAAAATTCCAGAAAAATTATTTCTAGCTTCGTATTGACGATATGGTCCTAACAAAACTAATTTCGCCAAATTCTGAGATCGTTTGAAAAATGACCATTTTCCAGTCGATTAAAATCAACTAAAACTGGTCAAACGCATTTTTCTTTGCCATGCTCACATATTGATTCGAAAAATTATGTAAATTGGAATCTAGCAATCTCTTGACATCACGGATCCAACAAAAGTGGTTTCGTCGAAATCCGAGGTAGTTTGCAAAATTTCCATTTTTAACGGTCAGAATTCCATAGCGACTGTTCTGAATTTTCAAATGGACACAACTTTTGATTCCCGCTATGAAATCCTGATTTTTCGGATTCGTTGGAAATATATTCTCAATTAGATTCTAATATTTTTGGTTTCGCTAAAATCCGGTTTATTTTGAATCCTGTACATTCATTTGAAGTTTGAAATCGAATTTTCGAACTACCGCGCCATTTTCAATTCCTTTTATAATTATAAATAAATATTTATATTCTAACGACGATCTATATAAATATATACGTTCGAATTATATTAAAAATAAATTTTTCGTCGTTATTATGTAAAATAATTCGTTTTAAATATTCAAAATTCATCAAAATTGCCAAAATAAAAATTTTAAATTGGCTCGGATTTTACGGGTTGTTACAATCTCCCCCACTTAAAACTTTTCGTCCCTGAAAAGGAACGAAGCCGAAAGTTGTTTAACTAATCAACTCAACTTTCATTATTTTCATTACGGCTTCAGTTCTTCAACTTTTCAGTTTCTAAGAACTTTTCAAATTTTTCAAAAATTTGGCTAACACCCTAAATTTCCGAAAAATTTCGCCATAACCTCCCCTGCGCCGGGGACTTCGGGATATTTCATATAGCCTCCCATGGCCTTCTTCAATCCAAAAGAAAAAGAAAAAGCCAATCGGCTCATAAAATCACCCAAAACTCAAGAAATACAATAAACATGTACCTGTTTGTCGGGCAAACAATTTTATTCCTCTTTTTTAGCCTCCTTACTATGACCTGTTCAATGTATACACATGTATATGCATGTAATTTCAAAAAATTTGCAATAAAGTTCAATATTTGATTCAATTTGTCTTAATGGTTCAAAATTTAAATTAATAAGCCAAAAATCAAACAACACAATCAGCAATCAATTAGTGGATTAAAGTTTCAATTTCATAATTTTGATATATATATATATATAGAAAATAATGTTTTTGATGCCAAATCACAACAACAAACCCTATCTAGTTTCGGTTCTCACACCAGTCTAAAGGAATATATAGATATCTCACTTTCGAAACTCGAACACAAACCCTGATGATGGTGCACCAATCATCAGAATCGTCTCCGGGCGACTAGAGTGTGATTCTATATCTATCCAGTATATTAAAATTTCAAATACACGTTTGCAAGGCGTATATGCAAAATCTTTATACATTGGATTGTCCAAAACAATTTAAATTTTATATTCAAATACGTATAATTGAATAAAATTTTCAAAACAAAAGTGGTTTCCATTTTTATTTGGAAAATATACTCCCTTTCGACTCGTTCTAGGATAATGTTGTTCCTATCTCTAACGAGTTATTCTTATTGGATATTACTAATCCAATTTCTGATGAATTCTTTCGTTTGGTTCTAATGTGTCTTGTTCTCGAGCTCTGTAAACCAAAGCTCTGATACCAACTGTAACGACTAGAATTTCGCTCGATCCGAATCGATCGTCAAACCGATCAAAACCATTTGAAATCCCTGATCGTATGAGAACACGACAAATCAGAACGCAAACAGAAGAACATCTCATTGTTTATTACAACAATTCCATCAGAATACAAGAATATTACAGGGTATGAATAAATATTACACCATATACAATATCAGAGATTTAAATACATTACTGCAGCGGAAAAATAATACAAAATATAACTGGGAGAAATACACGGATACAGAGCTTTCCGAATATCACTTCAGCTATAAACCAGGTCCTGTGAATATAAATCTGCAAAACCCAACTACTAGCTGCCCGTGCGGAAAATAAGGGCAACCAAAGTTAGGTCTAAACAATAAACTCCAGGTCAGTCATGTGACTGGTGTGAGAACTAAAACAGTTACAAATTCTTATTTTAAAGTTCGGCAAATCAAGGGACCACGGCGTATAACACGGAACGGGTTTTTACCCCAAGAAGACCAGTGCATAAACAAACAGTGCAATGCTAAATAAAGAACAATGAAGCTGTTATAATACCCAGGTCCCATCACACAATGCAACGCAAGCCGGAGGATAGGGTTTTACCTTATAACAGCCAAAAATGCTTGATACGCAAAATTTCATCTTTTATTATTACTATAAGTGAAGAAAACAACTTCAATCATAAGTATAAATCATAGACGACATAGTTACCCATACCACTATGTCGCCATAATAGGCTCTACAAATAAAACCGAATTACACGTATTGGAAATTGGATTCCATCATGAGTCGAGGCAAGGGGCAAGCTCCTCTCCGATTCAAGACACTCTAGCAAATGTCTCAGGACCCCACTATGATCCTATGGAACCTCGCAGGCCGGTCCTCCCTTACTTTTGAGGATTAATTATTCCTATACACACGTTTCCCGGTCCTAACAGACCTAAAATCGAGGCGCCTAATTCCAACAACCACACAGGTGAAAAGTATATAAATGTCAGCCAGTTTAAGCACTAACACCACCCATAGCTAGAAAGAAACGTCGTGTACTCCTTGAGTCCTTATCCCGTTTTTGACTCATACCGAGGTGTGAGGCTCGCGAATCCATGTTATACACAAAGCTTGGCCATGTAGGCCATGCTTTGATCATCAACCACAAGACTTTGCTTTTAAACAGAAGCCTTGATCATTGGCACTTAGGCATGCCACACAGGCAATTCACGCCATGCGATTGATATCTGACGATATATAACCTCTAAGCTCGTACGTCTCAGAGAAGGGCGTTAAGCAAGAGAATAAATTCTCCGCCGCCAAACAGATATATATTTAAAAGAAATCAATCACACAGAATAAAATCCGATGTCAGACACACCGTCCATTTACAAGTTCGTTCTAAGTCTGAACGAAACCGGAGGCACTTTCCTCGCATATCACCATCTTCATGTTCGACTTATCATCGAATCGGTTATTCAGAATGGGTATAGACCCGGCCTTTCTGAATAACCCACTTATATAATAAACAATTGTTACACAAACACAACATACGCCTCATTCCAATTCATCAGTCAATTTCACATTCATAGGGAAAGGTTCCCATTAATTTTATCAAAGATAAATTCCTTGAAATCTATTCTTTAATCTTCCTTTGAATATCATTTCAAACTAGTCAGGATTAGCGAACCACACCGAAGTAATTATTTATTTTATTTCCCAATCCCAACCTATTTATCCCATGGAGCAAAACTTGTAGCACCCCATATCTAACACCACAATATTATCGGTAAAACTAATTACCATTTCACGTTCAAATCTAGTTAAAGATTTAACTATCGCTTGGACCAAAACTGGTGATACTCCTTTCTCGATCATTCAATCTAATTAAAGATTCATTAAAACTTCACTTAGTTTCAAATTTTTAATTGGGTTAAAGAACCAACGTTATTTAAAACACGGTTCATGACTAACCCAAAATTCCATTTGATATTAAATACAAGGCTCTGAATAGAAAATATATTGGCTTATATTCAATAACAAATTCTGATTATTTTTAAAACCACTTCAAACCCAATTTATTTATTTGAAAATATTGGATTTTAATTCTAGTTCATAACTAGTTCATTTCGATAAAAATATTTTTTTTATCTTTACAAATTTGGGATTTTACATCCTATTTCTTTCCAATTCATACATTATGATTTTACACAAATTATAGATATTTTTAATAATTTTATCAAGGCCCGTACAGTCGATTTCCAATAACGGTCGTCGAACTGCACTTACAGCGACCTTTTCTAAATTTGATTTGGACGTATCTCCAAATCCAACCGTTAGATTTCAAATTTCAAATATTCATTGGAAAGATCTTTTCGATACGAACCCAATGGTTCCGGTTTCAGGATAATCCGACGGTCGGATCTCCCATAACATCAATTCGAAGTCAATGGTCGAAATTCACGAACTACCGCGGCGCGGCGCGTTCTATTCAGGCCATTTAATATATATAATATAATATATATATTATATATATTTCAACGATTTCAATTCTAAACGTATTTTTAAAATTCGTTTAAAATTCGTTTTCAAAACGATTTCAACTTCATATTCAATTTTAAATCAAAATTGAATATTCCATATCATCAATGATAATATTTTCCAAACGTTATATTTTGAAATCACTTTCTTTTCGATATTCGAATAAAATCGATATAAATATCGTTCGCGTCAAAATGGCGCGAATCTAATCAACACGACTTTATATATTTCAATTACTTCGTTATTTTATTCAACAAATGAATGTTTTCTTCAACACATGAATATAAATATTTTTCAACACATGAATATATATTTTATTTTCAACACATGGATATATATTTCTTTTCAACACATGAATATATATTTCTTTCAACACATGAATATATATTTCTTTCAACACATGAATATATATTTTATTTTCAACACATGAATATATATTCCTTTATATTCTTTATTTTCTAAATTGGAATGAGGCCCAATCAATTACCATAAAATGTTAATTATATGGATTCCATACGACACATGTATATAATAGCCATAATAAATAATCGACGATCATCCAAAGTGCACAACACAATTGTCTGTCAACCTATCGGTCAACACACAACTAATTATTGGGACAAGTGTGCGTCAAATATCATCCCAATACCCGTTTGGGGTTTCACATCAACAAACACAGATTTTATTTGTGCAGTTGGGCGATGTGTAAAATTTATCGTCCCAATCAATATCAGTCAAATCAGTGTACATAAATAAATCGTCTGATTTGCAAATGAATATTTTATTTTATTCACACACATTAAAAATTATATTTTTAATGATAAAATATTTTATTTCAACAAATGAATTCCTATCCAGTTCATTCTTCAATAAAATGATATTTTTATTTTAGAAAATTTCGACGGCGTAACGGTACGATACTAGAAACGGGACAAGGCCTAGCCTTATCCCCGGTCTAGTAATGGCCCACGCCATACACATATCAATCAAATCCATTCCATTTCACCAAACAATCAAATTCAAATAAAATAATCTAACCAACTACACAACCAAACAAACAAGTCCATGGTCTGTGGACGATGGTGTCGGGTGCTACTAAACACCGTCTACATCCTTGTATATATATTTCTAACTAGGAATTAAAATTTAAAGTGAGAAGTTCTCACGAAAGCTATCCCAACTCCACGACACTTCAGTCTTCATATGTGGAAAATCTTCGTCGTGCTCGCCCTTTGTTACTTTCGTCTTCCGTATTCACTATACATATAAAAATCACATTTTTATATTCTCTTTTCTATAAAAATCATATTTTTATCTTCATTACCTTATAAAAATCATGTTTTTCTCTCACCATTCTCTATATAAAGATTTCGCCTTTTCAAATATAAAGATTTCGCCTTTTCAAATATAAAGATTTCGCTATATATATAATAAAAAACAGATTTTTAGTTCGCTGCATATATAAAAATCGTATTTTTATATTCTCTACCTTATAAAAATTATATTTTTATAATTTATACTATATAAAAATCATATTTTTAATATGCCCCTAGTATAAAAATTATATTTTTAACCTTTCTATATTATAAAAATTATATTTTTAATCTTCACATCATATAAAAATTATATTTTTAATTCACTACACAAACAAAAATCATAATTTTCTTCTCTAATTTCATGATAGAAATCTTATCTTTATCGGCTCTTTACATATAAAAGATTATATTTTTATATCTTTGCTTTCAATATAAAAAGCTTATTTTTATACAATAAAAGATCTCACCTTTACATACACAAAAATTGGACCTTTATGTTTCTAAAACTGAAATAAAAATCACAACTTCATTTTAATCAAAACCACACCTTTCATATATTTAAAAATCATCTTTTTACTAGATTAAAAATCCAATCTTTTTCTTTTCATATTAAAAATCCGACCTTTATATATTTTTAAAATCTCACCTTTCCTTATCTAAAAATATCGTCTATAAAAACTGAATTTTTCCCTTCCTATTTAAAGTTTTCGCCTTTTACTATATAAAACTCCAAGCTTTTTAAATATAAAATTCCTATTTATATGATTTAAAAAAAATCAGAATTCTTTTAATAAACAAAAATGTCATCTTTTTGCTAAACAAAAATATAGTCTCCTTGACTACAAAACCCATAGCTTTCTATATCTAAAAATCATTCCTTTCTTATTAAAAAAAACAGAACTTTTTAAATATCAAAATCGTAACTTTATTTTCCTATCTCTCTTTCTCTTTTATACATTTCATAGAAAAAACTACATGAAGTGAAAATAAAGATGAAAAATAATAATGAAGTAAAATAAAAACTTACAGTTCATATTGGAAGAAGGGGGCTTAGGGTGGCTATCAACGAGGAGGGGAGGGCTCCTGCTGAGCGGCGGTCGGATCTAGGGCGGGTGGCGGCTCGTCGGAGCAGCGTTGGCAATGGAAAGGGCAGCAATCGTCGGTGCAGGGTCTAAGGGGGGCTAGGGTTAACTACATCGCGGGTTTGGGTCTTCGCGTCAGGCTAGGGGTTTCGGGGGAAGGAGAGAGGAGGAGGAGGAGATGCGAAGGTCCTTGCGGTTGTGCGGTGGCGGGTACGACGGTGGGTGGGGCTCCGATGGGAGGTGGCGGGGCTAGGACAAGGGCGCGTCGGGTTTTTTTTTTCTTTTTGTTTTTTTTTCTGAAATGAAGTCAACGATAGGAAGTGGGGGTTTAAGGAGAAATATAAATATATATTATTTTAATTCTAATTTTGAAATCCAAAAAGTAACCTTTATTTTCGAACTCGAAATTGAGCCCACCGACTGTCGTCCCTAGCGTATTACCCCCGTTCCGAACACAATGGGATATGTTTCACTGGCCAATTCGATCATTTCGATCAGTTTCCGCATAAATTAAAATTCAAATCTATATATTCAATTTTAAACGTACATTTTAAATTACCAGGGCCACATACAGTCTCTAAAAATTAAAGAAAAATTATTTCTAGCTTCATATTGACGACACAGTCCTAACAAAACTAATTTCATCAAATTCTGAGACCATTTGAAAAACGACCATTTTCCATTCGATTAAAATCAACTAAAACTGGTCAAACGTGTTTTCTTTTGCCACGCTCATATATTGATTCGAAAAATTATGAAAATTGGAATATAGCAATCTCTTGACATCACGGATCCAACAAAAGTGGTTTCGCAGAAATCCGAGGTCGTTTGCAAAATTTCCATTTTTAAGGGCCAGAATTCCATAGCGACTATTCTGAATTTTCAACTGGACACAACTTTTGATTCCCGCTATGAAATCCTGATTTTTCAGATTCGTTGGAAAGATATTCTCAATTAGATTCTAATATTTTTGGTTTCACTAAAATCCGGTTTATTTTGAATCCTGTACATTCATTTGAAGTTTGAAATCGAATTTTTGAACTACCGCGCCATTTTAAATTCCTTTTATAATTATAAATAAATATTTATAGTCTAATGACAATCTATATAAATATATACGTTCGAATTATATTAAAAATAAATTTTTCGTCGTTATTATTTAAATTAATTAATTTTAAATATTCAAAATTCATCAAAATTGCCAAAATAAAAATTTTAAATTGGCTTGGATTTACGGGTTGTTACGTAACATCTTCTAAGTTATTGCACTCATATTTTCACATAAATTTGATTTAACTAATATGAGAATGATTTAGTTCTGATTCGAGTATTTGTTGTGTTTCTTTTTATGCAATACGCTCGGGTCAGACCGAGTTGCAGTTAACGGAGATTCCCTTGCTTTGAAGATTCCATTATGAAGATGAAGATGGAGCTCAACAGACATATTATTATTATTATTCCGCTGCAATGCATTGGTATGTTGTATGTTAATTTACTCTGATAATCATTGTAAAATATAATAAAATGTATGTTTTAACAACTTCATGAACTGTTATTTATTTATTATATTTTGTCCATCCGCTGCGAGATTCAATATTTGTTTTCTTCTTTCTTCTTTTTCTTATTTTAAGCCCAATAACTATCCATATTTTTGATCTGTTTATGCCGACACTAAGGATCATTGTCGATTTGAATGGTCAAAAAATCGAGGATGTTATATTTCATTTATGTGAATTGTTTACATCCTAAATCCATTTTAAAATAAACATTTGCACACCTATGTTTTTCTCTAGTTTAAGCTACAAAAGTTTTTATACAATCGTCGACCAGACTGCTTCACCTTGTAGCTCGGATGTTTCGCAAAAACTATGAAGTTTTGTTACTTAGAACATATGCTGTTTATCATAATGTATGAAACAAAGTGGTTATAAAATAATTTAATTAGTTAATTGTTGAGTTTTGTCAGTAAAAGAATTACTGATATTCACAAAAGTGTTCATGATATCAAGTATCAACGCACACTTTACTGGAGTAACAATGCCCCCTTAAACCATCTTTGAATTTAGTTTAGCAGTGGATTTGTTTCACATTCTTTTTTTCTTTTCTGTTCTCTTTTCTCCTGTGCACACCTTTGATCGTGCACATGCACACCGCACTCCATCGCTACCCTACCCTTCTGATAATCGCCGCACGTCAGGTGCTCTTACCCGATCCTAGATCCACCTCCACAAGGACTGATGCTCCACTGTTTCAAAATACTGAAGCTCCAACGGATAGTCCCTCGAAACAGAATTCACCAAAACCGCCACGCCTCGCCACTAAGTCCAGTTTCCACCGTACTTTGGCCATTCAAAGCTGACCCGGCGTCCCCACATCTATGTTAGGGTAACTAAGCTCCAGGGGTTTACGGATCTGCACTCAAGCATTTTTATTTTTTTATTATGCTGTTAGTAGCTTGTCATTTTATTTTTATGTTTGCTACAAGTTTGTCATATTTCTAGTATTATCTTCTTTTTAATCCGTGCAACATAGACAAGCGGATATTTAATTGAGATTCTTGAATTCTTGAGCTTAGTTTCATTAGACTGCAATTCTGTTCATAGAATCCGTCGTGGCTACTATATTGCACATTGTTATTCTAGTATCGCTAGACTTCGCGGCTTAGTTTTATGCTGTGTAATTTCATACAAATCAGCATTTGCTATTGATCCTTTTCCATAGCCAAATTCATGATAATCCAGCATATATTCAGACCCCTTTCCTGCTAAATCCGCGACATACATCATTTCCCTACTACTACACACATTTTCTACTAGCTACACTTGCAATTGCAAGTGTTATGGTGATGGTTCTTGCCCGGTTAGTTTGTCAAATTCCTACCCACCCAAAAATAGTAGGTGACCCAAAAAAAAAAGATCAAAACCCCTTAAATCAATTATTTAAAAATTTAACTTATATTTTTTTCGCCATCCCTGACCTATCACACCTTTACAGTGCCAAAGCCACGACCATCTAACATCGTTATCGACGGATTTTGGTCCAATTGCAGGTTCTGATTATCTCGGAAGTTCACCCAATGTTGGTCACTTAAAATTTTAATTTTAGTTAAAATTTTAAAATATACTTAATACATTTTTGAACCACTTTCATTTTAAAACCCACCCTTAATTCATACTAGAACTTGAATTAAGGATTTTTGAATTAGAGGGGATGAATATATTCCCACTGTAAAACATTGTATAGACTTCAATTAACTAAAAGGTTTCAAAGAAGAAAACATATCAACCAACCCAACATGAATGCAAATAGCATGCACAAGTTACACGAATGTAGCACCAATAATTGTCAATTAAGCTGAAGGTGAAATTAATCTTACGATGTTCTTTAAATGGGAATATAGTTTAGAAAATGCACCCAAAGTAATATGAACCATTCACTCCTTATATGATAAAAGAAGCACTAGGCACAAGACAGGCATTCTTTTAAGCTCAAACAAGATTCTAAGTGGGTTTCTACACTCAACCGTGTTGTGGTTTAATAGGCCTTTACAAACAAAAGTGGAGAAAACAGACAAGATCCTTCCCTAGGATCCATAAGAGCTTGACATACCAATTATTTTATTTCTATGCCATTTACATCATTGTTGTAAAATGCATAAACAATTTCCATATTGCTCACAGTACTTTAATCAAGCCAGATTAACATAGGTACATATGATGTTAAGCAATCAATTGCATCTGTATGAATTAAATATACATACATCTTGAATTAGATTTTAAACCTGGTATTATGGCGTTCACAGAATTTCTCACTGTGTTTTTAATTCTACTTCTCAGGTTTCTCAAACTCTTTGTCTCAAGCTAACTACCCTTAAACAACTTTTCTATTTGCATTTAACACAATGGGAACATACCAGCATATATAGTTTGAATCCACTTAGATTAATATAAAACAGTAGAGAGGTTTGAGAAGTTTACTCACCATTATATTGTTCACTGTTTTGCCATATATTCATTTTCTCTTCATTCTTGTTTTCAAGTTTGTGCTCTGTTCCTCGCTGTTTTCCTCCTCCATTTCCAGTTTTGCTTCGTGTCCATTGTACTTAAATTCCAGTGAGTTTTGCGTGTTATTGTGTGTGCGTTTGTGTAGTGTATTTATAGAAGAAAAATCCAGGCTTTAAGGGAGGAAGGTTTTGAAAGGAACATGGTGCATATGCAGCATCCTATACATGATTGAAAAGAAGCGCTATCTAGTCTTTTCCATCACACTCTTTCTAGATTATAGATCATAGCCAGCAATGTTCTTAGGTGCTCATTTGTGTACATTTTCATGTGCGGATGGCTCAGGAACTAGGCTTAGAACAGGGTAGCTAATAAGGTGTGTGTGCAGCAGGAAAGTGAACTGATGTAACTCCTCTTTTAATTGCATACAAACTTGGTTCTTAAGCAACAGTCAAGCCATGTTCTTGTGTACTAGTCCTATAAGTGTATAGACGTGCTGATTTGAAGTGATAAGATGCTATGTACATATTCATTTCTAAGCAGCCATGTGCTTATAGGAAAAACAAAGCATGTATATAGTAGTATATCTAGACTAGCCTTAACCTCCAAGTAATATCAATCTATTAATAACAAAGATCCTCTCCTCTTCTCTCACTCTTACAAAATCTTTCTGTTCGCTACAACGGATTTTCTATCGAATTAGAAAACCGTCGCACGAATATTAGAAATAACTGCAAGTGCACGGCGTACTATTGTAATACGTAGTGAGTGCGAGTCGATCCACAGGGAAAGAAGTGATTTCAATTTAATTCAATCGAATTAAACCAAACTTTGAATTTTTCTAATAAAAACTATGAAACTAGAAACTAAGTTGAGAGCTAAAAATGAAATTAGAGAATAATTTAGAGGTAAATCCACTCTCACATTTATGTAAGTTGTCAAACATACAATGTGTGATCTCAATAAGTGATATAAATGCAATATTTACACCACTTATGATTCTCATGAAAATGATATTAAAGAAAAACTATTCTAAGTATGGTCTATGAACTATTGGCTAGAACTATAGACCATCAATTTTGTTCATACTTTCATTTCAAAATCAATAATCACTTAGCAAATATTGATGTAACTTATGTTTATATTGATCAAGCATAGATCATTCGCAAATGCAACATGACCTATCAAACCCATATGTATAAACTTACATCCATATTCACTAACATTAAGCACATATTAAAGATCACAAATCATACACTTGTTGAACTTACACAAAGTTAGAGAGCATCATTACCCCTAAATCAAGGGATTAGTCATTCATATGTGTTGTAATATCAACACATGTAAGTTTCAACATTAGAAAATAAAGCAAAATGAAAGAAAAGCTAAGTAGAACAAGAAGATAACTAATCTAAGAACATGAAAGTAAATCTAAGCTATGAACATGAATGTAAATCTAAGTTATGAACATGAAAGTAAAGAGCATAGAAATTAAATTACATTAAAGCAAAGACGTTACATAAAGAAAATGGCTATGTAGCCATTAAAATAAAAGAGAGCTATGATCTAAACTAAACTACTAAAAGACAAAAGAGAGGATCCCAGAAAAAGATGGACAAATGAACATGAAGGGGGTATATATACAAGATCACAAACCCTAAAACCCTAATCACTCATAATGGGAAATCCCCAAAATGGCCCTTCATGAAGCTTCTAATCCTCTCTTAGCCCCTAATGAGTCATGTAGGGTGCATGAGGCCTTTTGTTTCATTCAATTAGTCTTTAATAAGAAGCTTTAAGAGAAAGAGGTTAATTTGAGAGGTGGGGCCCTCCATGATCATGTATGAGAATTATTTCCTCTTCATTCCTTTGTATGCATGCATTTATGCTCCAAATCTTCATGTGTATGCATTATTTGTGCACCAAATTTCCTATTAGGGACAATAACAAAGAACAAGTAAATGCAATCACAAAATAAAACATGCATAAGTGATCAATTTTTCCCAAAATGAGTGATGATTTTGAAAATATTTAAAATATGGTTTGATCGTATAAAACACCCAAAAATGTTCATTTATTTATTTAACAAGAATAAATATGTGAATATAAATGTGCAATTTTACGTGCACATCAAATTACCCCACACTTATCATTTTATTCGTCCTCGAATAAAGTAAGAAATCTAAGATAAATCCGTTTTCGTAGGGGGCACGATTGCATTGAGCGTATGCAATAAGCCGTTGAACCTCTGGGTTTCCCCAGTAGGACGAGTGTTGTCTCGTGAGGGTTTTCAGCGGATACTACCCACAAAATCCAAATGTTAAATGCAAAAAAAAAAAAAAAAAATTACAAAATGCAAGATTAGAAAATATGTACAAGATGAATACAAGATTATTTACAAATGGGTAATTTACTTTTAAATTTACACGAAGGAGTTAACACAAGTTTGGGTCGTCGCTATGAAATTTAAGTCCGTTACTAATCAAAACTTCAAACAAAAGTCAGTTATCGCTACAAACTCCTCTAGCTTGGCCAGTTGTTTTGGTAGAAACATAGTGCAAATATGAAATGGATTCTGTAATCGATATCAACAATCGTACATTGGCATCTTTATTTACTTTTGGTTAGCAAGTTAGGTCAAATAAGTGAAGAGTGTGCTTGGATTTCAAGTGCTAACCCTCTCTTTATGACAAAATATTTACATTATTATTATTTACAAATACCTAGGTATACCACCCCTATACTACACTACGACTTACGTGAGGGTCAGTAATCCTAAGGTGTCCAACTCATAAAATGAGACCAAGATATACCGACGCTGACATTGTCAACAAGGTGCCAGATAGAGCTTGGCGGGTTTGCACACGAACGCCAGATGTACCAGCAATGTTGGATACCCTTGGATTATTATATATATATATATATTTGCTTTTTTTTCTTTTTTTTCCTTCTTTTTTTTACGAGAGAGAGTTTAGCGAGAATATCTTAGCACAACTTCACTTAGACGATCTAAAATGTTAACGTAAGTAATCTAAATCAATCGTTCATTCAATCGGATTACAATTTAGAAAACACTTCATACTCATCACCCATGAATTTCCCTATATACCGGTTACACTAAATTTGCTCATAATTCAAACTTTTCTTTCGTTATCCGTTAAGAGAAGTAAAATTCCAAATATTTTAATCGTACGACCAAAACCGTATATCCACTTCATCATGCCCATTTAAAAGTAAATTAAAATGCAATTTTTTTTGAAATTTTGTTTTGGGATGAAAAAGGAAAAGAAAGTTGAAATCTATGCAAAAACAAATAAATATAAAACTCCCCCCACACTTGATTTTGACTGTGTCCTCACAGTCAACCCAACTGGCAAGAGAAAAGAAAAAGAAAATTTTGAAAATATGCCCTATATTTACAAAAATGATAATTAAAGTATATCAGAAAATATATTGACAAAAAGTAAATGAAACGGTCTTCTAAAGACTGATTCACTTGTCTCTTCAATTGTGAGAGACACAGCTTAAGGTCGAAAAACCAAATCGTAAAAGCTTTTGAAGTTAGGCGTAGATTCGGAAAAACAAATGTTGTTTTATTAAAAATTGATTGAGTTGCTTTATTTTTGATGGTTTTTGGGGTAGATTGAATAAATGATTGAGATTCATTTTTAAATTCACCAATTTGAATTTCAATATTACCATTGAAAATTTGTTCAAAAATATTGATTTGAAAATCGAAATGGTGATTCAAATCTACACATTTAGAATTCAACTCATCATCGAAAAGACCAAAAAATTTATGTTCATCAAATTCATCGTCCTTTGAATTGTTCACAACTTCGTTGCAAAAATCATTTTCAAATTCTAAAGTTGTGGTTTGAAATTCGTTATTTTCAGAAAAAGGAAGATCGAATTTTAAATTATGTTCCACCCTCTCAAAAGAATTGAATTCCAACTCAATTACCGTATTATTAACAACTTCGTTAAGATCGTCATTTTCAATTTCAAAAGTTTTTATTTCAAAATCATCGAGTTTGGTAAAAGATGGATTATCAGCCGAATCGTCACACGTTCGGTTTTGATTATTTTGTTTTTCACGAAAATTCAAGTAGTTTTCAAACAACAAATTTGTGTGATTATCGTGAATTTCATTCATTTTCTCAACAAAATCAAATTTATAATTATTTACTTGAAAATTTTCAATTTGAAATTGTTGAGAACAAAAATTAAAAATTTTCATTTGCACCACTATTGAAATGATTCCCATTGCCAAAATCATTTGAAAAGTGATTCATATTTTCATTTTGAATTTTAAATTCATTTTGAAGTTCGAAATTGTATTGGCAAGGGTTATGATCAAAATCATTTGAATTTAAATTTGGAATTAAATTTTGAATATTTTGAAAACTTTGACTTGAATTGTTGCACAAATATGACTTACACCATTCTTTTATTCTTTGATTTTGTTGTGTGCTCATTTCAAGTAAAGATTCAATTTGTGTTTCAAGAGTTGAAGGTTGATCATTATATGGTGGAAAATCAGAGTTATTTTGAATATTTTGAAAAGTTGATGGTGTAAAATCCAAAGTGTTTGGACAATAGTTGTTATTAAAATATCCATATGAATTTGGTTCAAAATTATATGGATTATATTGATTTTCACAACTATCGTAAAATTCGTAGGAATAAGGAATTTGAGACATTTTCAAAAGAAATGGTTCTTTTTTTTCTTTTTCTTTTTTTTAAAAAAAGAAAAGGAAATGTACACAAAAAAGAAAGCCTTTTTTTGGAATATTTGAATTTTTTTCGGATTTTTATTATACACGCATGAACCTGATGAAAATATATGAATGCAATTTACTTATTTGCAAATTCTAAAATTATATAATGACAGTTAGATTAATTTCAACAAAAAATTTCTCAGCCAGTTAACGGACAGGAGTTATCGGTGCACCAGGAATCACCCTAGCAATGCAACCGAAGGTTTAAGTACCCTCAAAGGAACAACCGATATAATATTTACGAATCACCGTAATATTTATACACAGTTATTACTCTGCCGTAGTCTAGACGCTGAGAAAAAATTCGTTAGAAACAAACCAGTTTGCCAAAATATAAAAAGTCCTTAAAAATGAAAATAAAACGAGATGAATGCAAAACAGAAATAAAACGTGAATTAACAATGCAACTAAGAATGAATTTTTATTTCGTTTTTGGATTTTTTTGTAAATGCAAATGCATGCAAACAACAATGCAATTAAATAAAAACAAGAGAGAAGAGAACAATACCAAAGGGTCTGAATTTATTAGCAATTTTATTTTAAGCGGCGAATATTTTTTTTTTTTTTAGCAAGCAAGCGGTTTTGAGCGAAGCACATCAAAGCAAAGCGGTATTCAAGCAAGATAATCTCTTCCTTTATTTGCAACCTGAAAATGATTGGAACACAATATATATTCCTCCTTTTTTTTTTTTGGAAATAAACTAAACAAAATAAAATAAGACTAAAATCACGCTTAACAAAAGTAACTTAAAACCAAACCAAACCCAACCCAAATTATTAAACTAAAGCCTGAAACTTAAAAAAAAACGAAAAGAGAAAAGAAATCAAATCACTAACTAACCTAAATAAAAGAAAACAAACTAAAAAAAATTAGCTTAACAAACTAAAAACCCTAAACCAAGCCCGGCCCACATGTACCCAGGATAAAACAACAACCCGTTTAATTGAAAGGTAAAGTTCAGATCCAAATTCACAATCAAACCAACTCAGATAAACAAAATAAAACCCGATTATATCAAATCGACTCGGTAAGGCTTAGCCAATTTGAGGGTTGAGTGGAGTAATTTCGTCTGGGGATGGTGGTTAAAGCTAAAGTGAAACGATTGCTGGAGTTCGAATTGGAGGTGATGATTTGGGGATTCTGGTAAGGGTGAGATGTGGCAGTAGTAGTGGGTAAGGGAAGTGATAATGGCACGGTTTAGTGGAACCAGCTGTTGAACTGATTTCGGTCAGAGAGTCAATATTTCGGTGATAGGGTGAATTAGGGGTTCAATGATTTGCTGGAATTCGAAGCTGGATTTTGGTTGTTCGGATGTGAAGCAAGTTGCGGAGCACAGAGGAGAGTTTTACTTGACTTTGGAGGGTGCACTTTCGAGAGGACAGTTGAACAAAAAGTCGTTTGGTCTAAAGTGCCGATGGCAAGTGCTGATGGAAGTTGTTTACAGTTGTAGGAGGTGAAGGTTGGCAGTAGTGGAGGGGTGATGAATAGTCAAAAGCTTGTGTTGAGAAGTTGAAAGGTGTGATGATTGATGAATTGTATGGTTTGAGGTTATGAAAGAAGGGTTGCTTAAGTGTCAGGTGAAAGTGTATATGGCAGCCACTTGTGGTTTGTAGAGAAAGTGTGGGTTTGAGGTTTTGAAGTGGATGGGGAGTTTGAGAAGAAAGTGGTAACAACAGTGGTTCGCAGGTGATGACGAATGTGTATTTGGTGTATGGGGTGTGGTTCCGGAAATGTTTGTAAGCCGTGGAGGGGATATATGCTTGTGTGGTTGGTTGAACTGTTGGCCGAGGTGTTTGTGGTCTGTAAATGGCGAATTGGTGGTTGTGCGGAGCAGGCTGAAGGGGATGTTATAGTGAGTTTTAGTTTTGTTGAGGAGGAGAAGGCAAGTTCTGAGGTTTGTTGTTATGGGAAAAAAAATGGGTGATGCACTGTTGTTCGATGAGTAGGGTTGAGAAGTTTGTTTAATGTGGTTGTGATATGGTAGACGGATGGTTCCAGTGTGGTGAGGTAGCGTGGTTGTCGGGGTGTCGGATGTGCTGTTGATGGGGTAACAAGTTATGGGGAAGCAGCACTTAGTTATGATGGCAGTTTTGAGATGGTGTTGAGGTAAATGAAGTAGTGTAGTTGGCAAGATGTTCTAGTGATTTGAGGTTGAAGGTCAGAATGGTACTGTGGAATGGAAGTGAAGTGGGGTTTGACAGTAAATAGTTGATGAAAACTGAAATAAGAAGTTGCCTATACAATGTAAATGCAGTAAAATGTAAAATAGTACCTTGTTGTATGGACTCTTGAAATGCAATGGAATCGGTGACAAATTCTGTGTTTTCAACTATGAGATACTGAAAATGAAAATGCAGTGGTTTTTTTTTTTTTTTTTAGAAAAAGAGAGAACTAAAACTAAAAGAAGAAGAGCAAACACACATAAACAAGCAAACAGAAGTGGAATGAAATCAAACAAAACAAGCACAAATTTTTTTTTAATAAGAAGAACAACAATAACAAGCACACAAAAACAAAACTACCAAAATGAACAAAAACAACAAACACAAAATACAATTGACACAAGATCAAACAAACACAAGTTGTTTTTTTTTTATTATAAAAGAAGAACAACAAAATAGAAAATAACACACAAAAGAAACACACACACAATCAATCTAAACACACAAAACAAATACTAACAAAACACAAAATGCAACACATACAAAATTAATCCGAAGAATAGAACTAAAATCAAATTTCTCTCCCCGACAACGGCGCCAAAAACTTGTTCGCTACAACGGATTTTCTATCGAATTAGAAAACCGTCACACGAATATTAGAAATAACCGCAAGTGCACGGCGTACTATTGTAATACGTAGTGAGTGCGAGTCGATCTACAGGGAAAGAAGTGATTTCAATTTTATTCAATCGAATTAAACCAAACTTTGAATTGTTCTAATAAAAACTATGAAACTAGAAACTAAGTTGAGAGCTAAAAATGAAATTAGAGAATAATTTAGAGGTAAATCCACTCTCACATTTATGTAAGTTGTCAAACATACAATGTATGATCTCAATAAGTGATATAAATGCAATATTTACACCACTTATGATTCTCATGAAAATGAAATTAAAGAAAAACTATTCTAAGTATGGTCTATGAACTATTGGCTAGAACTATAGACCATCAATTTTGTTCATACTTTCATTTCAAAATCAATAACCACTTAGCAAATATTGATGTAACTTGTGTTTATATTGAACAAGCATAGATCATTTGCAAATGCACCATGACCTATCAAACCCACATGTACAAACTTACATCCATATTCACTAACATTAAACACATGTTAAAGATCACAAATCATAAACTTGTTGAACTTACACAAAGTTAGAGAGCATCATTACCCCTAAATCAAGGGATTAGCCACTCATATGTGTTGTAATATCAACACATGTAAGTTTCAACATTAGAAAATAAAGCAAAATGAAAGAAAATCTAAGTAGAACAAGAAGAGAACTAATCTAAGAACATGAAAGTAAATCTAAGCTATGAACATGAATGTAAATCTAAGTTATGAACATGAAAGCAAAGAGCATAGAAATTAAATTACATTAAAGCAAAGACGTTACATAAAGAAAATGGCTAAGTAGCCATTAAAATAAAAGAGAGCTATGATCTAAACTAAACTACTAAAAGACAAAAGAGAGGATCCCAGAAAAAGATGGACAAATGAACATGAAGGGGGTATATATACAAGATCACAAACCCTAAAACCCTAATCACTCATAATGGGAAATCCCCAAAATGGCCCTTCAGGAAGCTTCTAATCCTCTCTTAGCCACTAATGAGTCATGTAGGGTGCATGAGGCCTTTTGTCTCATTCAATTAGTCTTTAATAAGAAGCTTTAAGAGAAAGAGGTTAATTTGAGAGGTGGGGTCCTCCATGATCATGTATGAGAATTATTTCCTCTTCATTCCTTTGTATGCATGCATTTATGCTCCAAATCTTCATGTGTATGCATTATTTGTGCACCAAAATTCCTATTAGAGACAATAACAAAGAACAAGTAAATGCAATCACAAAATAAAACATGCATAAGTGATCAATTTTTCCCAAAATGAGTGATGATTTTGAAAATATTTAAAATATGGTTTGATCGTATAAAACACCCAAAAATGTTCATTTATTTATTTAACAAGAATAAATATGTGAATATAAATGTGCAATTTTATGTGCACATCACTTGCACATGCAATTTTGACAGCCCTTTTGTTTTCTATCTACTCTTCTTAAGGCATCGGTCTAGGCTATCTGAATCTTTGTAGTAACACTACTCTCCTATGAATGCAAATGTATATCCTTGCATATACTTGTGTATGAAGTAAAAAATTAAACTTTTACTTTAAGTATATTTCATTATTTACTCGTGTACTTTATGTCTTCATAATTTGAAAGCAAGACAATGTAAACAAACACGTTAAAGCAATAAGCAAGTTAGAATATGCACTCATGATTTTTTTAGAATAAAAATTATTCTAATTCGAATGAAATTTTATCTAAGTAACCTTATCAAATAAAATAAATAGCTTGCATCGATAATCAATTATTTGTGTTCTCTTCTACATGAAGTAATCAAATTTTATATTTATTTCTTACTTAAGTAACTTTGTATTCACCTGAGTTTTGAAACAAATAATAGTTACTTATTTTTATATGCCTATATCCATTGGTTACAGAATTTTAAACCATAACCAAATATATTTATTTGGAATTGTTATAATATTTACCAGATATGTAAATCTTATTTAATTTAAGTTTAATTAAATTATCAGTATAATCTATACTTATAGATTATAAAATTAGTCTGAAAACCGGGTCATTACAATCTACCCCCCTTCAAAGAATTTCGTCCCCGAAACTAAAGAATAACGAGGAGATTCTAGTTGTTTTCAAAAACATGGATTTTAAATATGGGTCATTCCCTAACAACCAAGGCATCCAGAACACACATGTAATCTATCTAAAATATCTCACTGCAACCAAAACATTTAATACATCAGCGATTAGCTATCAATCACAGTCGTTTTCATTATTAGAAGTATTTGGAAAATATTTCCAATTTATATTCACATACTACTACTTTTCAACATCCATCAGTTCCTGACCGTAAATTGGTAAGAAAATAATCCTCTAAGTATCAAACCTGAAGACCGAAATCAACATCAGATCAACACTCAGAATACCATTCAACTTAACCAATCTCTAGCCAGGTTCCAATTTCTTAACTCTCTATCTTAATTCCATATTACCCCATTTTCTATTAAAAATACCCTTAATTATATTTGCAAAAATAAACTCCAAATCTTATCCATTTAAATCAAACATGTTCAAACATAATTATCTGCTTCAATTCAATTTAACTCAACTTTACTATTTCCAATCTCCTTCTAGTTGAATTTTCCAATTCCAGAATCCTAACTCCTGATTTTTATTTCAAACAAATTTGAAATCACATATCTCTACTTCATTTTAAATTCACGACCTTTGAATTTTTCTAAACCATTTTGTTCTGCTCAAGCACTTTTCCTGTGACGGCCGGGAATTTCGATCGATCCGAATCAGTCGTTAAACCGATCTAGACCGTTCAAAACCCCTGATCGTTTGAGAACAGGACAAATCAGAACACAAACGGAAGAACATTTCGTTGCTTATTACAACAATTCCATCAGAATACAAGAATATACAGAGTATAAATGAATAAATTACATTCGATAAATATCAGAGATTACAATAAATTACACAGCAGTGGAAAATAATACAAAGCACAACTGAAGGTGATATACGGATACAGAGCTTTCCGGATATCATTCCAGCTGTAAACCAGGATCCTGTGAATATAAATCTGCAAAACCAAAACTACTAGCTGCCCGCGCGAAAAATAGGGGCACCCAGAGTTTAGGTTAAAACAATAAACTCCAGGTCAGTCATGTGACTGGTGTGAGAACTAAAACAGTTATTTAAAGCTTTACTTTAAAAAGAGAGTAATTCAAGGGACCACGCCATATAACACGGAACGGGTTTACTCCCAAGAATACCAGTGCATATAGATAAACAACGCAATGCTTTTTCGAAAAATGAAGCCATTATAAGACCCAGGTCCCATCACACAATGCAACGCAAGCCAGAGGATAGGGTTTTACCTTATAACAGCCAAACATGCTTGATACGTTTAAAACAAATCATTTGATACTATAATAAGTGTATAGTTTCAAAACAATTTCAATCATAAATATCAATCATAGGCGGCATAGCTACCATCTACTATGTCGCCATACTAGTTCTACAATTAAAACCGAATTACACGTATTGGAAATTGGATTTCTGTCATGAGTCGAGGCAAGGGGCAAGATCCTCTCCGCGCTCGAGACACTCTAGCAAATGCCTCAGGGCTACGCACTCTGGGCAACCCTGGATGCGGCTGGGCCGGTCCTCACTTTCGTTAGAGGATTAGTTATGCCTGAACACACGTTTCCCGGTCCTTATAGACCTATAATCGAGGCGCCTCATTCCAACAACCACAAAGGTGAAAAGTATATAAATGTCAGGGCTGGTAAGTCACTGACACCACCATAGCTAGAAAGAAACGTCTTGCTCTCCCAGCGGTCCGTATCCCGTTTTTAACTCATACCGAGGTGTGAGGCTCGCGAATTCACGTTATACACAAAGCTGCCACGTAGGCCGTGCTTTGATCATCAACCACAAGACTTTGCTTTTCAACAGAAGCCTTGATCATTGCATCTTAGTGTGCCACACAGGCAATTCATGCCATGCGACTGATGTCCATCGATATACAACCTCTGAGCTCGTACGTCTCAGAGAAGGGCGTTAAGCAAAAGAATAAATTCTCCGCCGCCAAATAGATGTATATTTAATAGAAATCAATCAACACAGAATAAAATCCAGTGTCAGACACACAATCCATTTACAAGTCCGTTCTGGGTCTGAACGAAACCGGAGGCACTTTCCTCGCATATCCATTCATCTCCAAGTACGTCTGGACGACCACCAACTATTTCCATCCTCTTGGGTGTACAGCCCAATCAGGATCGTCAGTAATAATCCAAATGATGTGAAGACTTCCGGTCTTCAACCACCATCTTCATCTTCGATTTATCGTCGAATCGGTTATTCAGAATGGGTATAAACCCGGACTTTCCGAACAACCCACGTATATTAAAAACAAATGTTACACAAACACAACATACGCCTCATTCCAATTCAGAATATTCTTTTATTCACAAAATCACATTTTTAGGGAAAGGTTCCCATTAATTTTATCCAAGATAAATTCTTTAAAATTTATCCTTTAATCTTCCTTTGGATGTCGTTTCAAACCAAAGTATGGTTTTTTGAACTAGTCGAGATTAGCGAACCACACCGAAGTAATTATGTATTTTATTTCCCAATCCCAACCTATTCATCCCATGAAGCAAACTGGTGATACTCCATATCTAACACCATGGTGTTATCGGTAAAATTAATTACCATTTCACGTTCAAATCTAATTAAAGATTTAACTATCGCTTTGGAGCAAAACTGGCGATACTCCATTCTCGCTCATTTCTAAATTTGATAATTTAGATTATAGATTCACATTTCAATCTAATTACAGATTCATTAAAAATCCTTTTACTGGGTTAAAGAACTAGGTGTTATTTAAAACATAGTTCACGACAAACCCAAATCACATTCTATTTGTTATCGGGTTAAAGAACTAGTGTTATTTAAAACACAGTTCACGATAAACCCATTTCAAATCCAATTAAATATATTAGAAATTCCGATTATTTGAAACCCCTTTTTAAATCTAATTTATTTATTTAAAAATAATTGGGTTTTAAATTTAGTTCAAAACTAGTTCATTTCGATAAAAATCCATTTTTATCTTCTCAAATATGGAGTTTTTCACCCCAATTTTTCCCAAATCATTTCTTATGATTTTACACAAATTATTGATATTTTTAATAATTTTATCAAGGCCCGTACAGTCGACTTCCATCAATGGCCATCGAACTGCACTTACAGCGACCTTTTTCGAATTTGATTTGGATGTATCTCCAAATCCAACCGTTAGATTTTGAATTTCTAATATTCGTTAGAAAGCTCTTTTCGATATGAACCCAACGGTTCCAGTTTTAGGAGAATCCGACGGTAGGATCTCCCGTAATGTCCGTTTGAAATAAATGCTCGAAATTCATGAATTGCCGCGGCGCGGCGCGTTCTATTCAGGCTATTTTATTAATATATATAATATGTATTTCATTGATTTCTATTTAAAACGAATTATATAAATAATTTTAAATTCGTTTCAAAAGCAATTTCAACTTCCATTTCAATTCAAATCAAAATTGAATTCTCCTTTATAAATTCGTTTTAAAATTCATTTCTATTCAATTCCAATTTCAATTCAATTTGAATTCATTTCAATTCGCTTTCAATTCAATTTGAATTCGTTTTCAATTCAATTCAATTCCAAAGTCGTTTTCTATTCGATTCAATTCAAATTGGTTTTCTATTCGATTCAATTCAAATTGGTTTGCTATTCGATTCAATTCAAATTGGATTTCTATTCGATTCAATTCAAATTGGTTTTCTACTCGATTCAATTCAAATTGTTTTTCTATTCGATTCAATTCAAATTGTTTTTCTATTCGATTCAATTCAAATTGGTTTTCTATTCGATTCAATTCAAATTGGTTTTCTATTCGATTCAATTCAAATTGGTTTTCTATTCGATTCAATTCGTTATATATTCATTTCATTTCAAAATCATTATATATTCAATTCATTTCGAAATCGTTATATATTCAATTCATTTCGAAATCGTTATATATTCAATTCATTTCGAAATCGTTATATATTCAATTCATTTCGAAATCGTTATATATTCAATTCATTTCGAAATCGTTATATATTCAATTCATTTCGAAATCGTTATATATTCAATTCATTTCGAAATCACTTTTCAATATTCATTTAAAAATGAATAAAATCGATATAAATATCGTTCACGTCAAAATAGCGCATCTCTAATCAATACGGCTTCATATATTTCTATTTTCAAATATTCTATTTCAAATATTTCTTTTTATCAAAATATTTCTATTTATCAAAATATTTCTATTTATCAAAATATTTCTATTTATCAAAATATTTCTATTTCAAATATTTCGTTCAACACATGAGTAATCTCAACGGATGAGTACAGTCAACACATGATCCTTTATTTTATATTGATAAAGATGTAAATTTTATTATAAAAATATTTCGTTCAAAACATGACTAATCTCAACGGATGAGTACAGTCAACACATGAACCTTTATTTTATATTGATAAAGATGTAAATTTTATTATAAAAATATGTGACAGCCCGCCCCGCACCAGCCTGCATTTCCTCCGAAAGTGCGCTGTACACATGCCCGACTAGCACAGGACGGACGTCAAGAGAAAGGAAAGAAGAGAATGAACAAATCAAGAAACCTGTAGAATGTCTCACAGCGCATGGGATAAAATATAATAATAACATACTTGACGTAAAACAGGCGAGACAGTGCATAAGCTGATAACTAATAATCAATGTCAACATCAGAGCAGCGGAAATCCAAATACAGCTTATTACAACTTTCCAAATTTACTGTCTCTAAACAAAAGAAAGCTAAAGTAGAAGATACACCAACAATGCCCAAGCAGTGATCTTCAACAACACAGGGAGAATATTATATATGCATATTACGTGGAAGCCTCCTGCTCGTCTCCGGATCATCTACCCATGCATCACCAGCTAACCTGTCTCTAGTCTGCTCGTGTGAGCACCCAGAGTAATAAGAAGAGACATAAAACTCTGGGTCAGACATAAAGCCTGGTGTGAGCGATAAGCATCTAAACAGAATGATAACAGGTATACTAAACCATACCTGAACCTGGACCTGCAACCAAAGAGTTAGTACCACATACCGTACAATACTCCAAGGTGCCATAATAAATAGTGTAAGGATACGGGGGTGGGGTGTGCATGTCACAATGATAGCAAACAAATCATCCATATCAACCATCCTCACATCTCTCACTCAGTGCGTAAAGCGTACGACATCTACCACTTTGGAACACTAGACAAACTGAGGTAACGACGAATCCCGACTTGTAGAAACCCTGCTGTGACCAAGCCAAACACTTGGAGTCATGACCAAACATTTCAATGACCCACTTCATTGGTCGTAGCCCTTGGTTCTACCTATGCCATAATGGCCCTGAATCCGCCTTCGTACCTCCTACCATAGTGGTTCAAAGCTATAGACGTCGATAACTCCTTGGCACGCGTCCCGCAGCAAAGCCCAACCATGAAGCGAACTCATTGATTCCCATCTAAATCTTGAGCTCTAACTTCTCATATGGACTTCCTTTGCATCTCGGGTTTTGATCGAATTGGAGTGGGTCTTCAGAAAAGTTGACGTGCAGTAACAGTCCTAGAACTCGGTTCGGTTCGGTAGCGTCGGTTCGGGTCGGTCCTCCATCCTTGTCATCTTCCATTCGATTCGGGTCGGGTGCTTCACTCCGGGTCGGGTCGGTGTCCTCCTCCGGGTCGGGTCGGGGTGCTGTCCTCCTCCAGCTCATGCTCCTTCTCCAATCAGCTCCCTCGTTTCCATCTACTCCGATCCGATCCGATCACTTCGCCTTACTCTAGTCGTAGCCTTCCATTCTTGAGCCGATCCGATCTGGCTTCCCTTACCCTTCCGATCCGATCCCCTTGTCCACTCCAACTCTAAGGAAACGGCCTTCCTTTTTGCCAAGTCTTCTATGTGACAAGTCCCAATCCAGTTCGGATTCCCTTGGTCAGTTCACTAGCCCGATCCGACCCCTGCTCCGATCCGAACCGGTTCGGGACCTGCACATTTCTGCAACCTTCCAGCGAGCTTTCTACGCCATTCGACGACGTTTTCGACCAATTTAACTATTCTAATCAATCATAAAACATACCATAGAGTCATAGCAACATGTAATAGCAACCACAAACAGCAAACAACAATTCAAATGAATCAAAAGGGATCAAAAGTGAATAAAATTTCATATTTTCCCATAGTCCCTCTTAATCATGTTTAAGTACATACCTAGTAAAACTTAACCAAATCGTCTAAATTTTATAACAGAGGCATGAAATATTATTTAAGAATTTCTAAACATTTTTCCAGAATTTATTAGTGTATAAATTCGCTAATCTTCACTAATTACCCTTAATTAACTGTAATTAGTGTCAAAACAATGCTATCACTCACCTTGGCCACAACTAAAACCCCAAAACTGAAATATTCTCTGATTTGGCGCTGTTCCCAATCTTACACAGCAGCTCTACCTTGGTTCTCGTGCTAATACCCCTTGATTTGATGTTTGCTAAGCCTAATCTTCAATTAGAAAGTGATTTTTGGGTGTTTTAAAGAGACCTAGAGAGTGGAGGCCATGGCTAGGTCAAGAGGAATGAAAGTGGCGGCTGGAAAATGTCTAAAGAAATGTTTTCTAACCATAATCAGCCCCTATACACCCCTAAACCCGAAATTCCCCTTGGGCCTAGCTGCTAATCACCCGCTTAAGCCCAATTAAGCTGTTTTTCACCATCTGAAACTTGTTTCAGCCATATCTCCCAAACGGTGAGTCCGTTTGGCTAATGTGACCACTCTACGGAAAGAGAAACCATCATCCAGAGCCAATGGAAGTGGTTTCAGGTCAAAATTCCTTTCCAGTCAAAAGTTATGGCCAAAACAGTGATAACTAGGGGTAAAATGGTCGTTTAAAAATCGGGAAAAATCATGAACATGGGAAATGACCCCAATAGTCGTCCCCCAAAGTTACATGACCATACGACTTCGTATGTAACAGAAATAAATATTCTACGATTCTATGATGCGTAGAATACGGGTCGTTACACTCTCCCCCCCTTAAGAAATTTCGTCCCCGAAATTCCTTAATCCAAAACATACAAAGGATCCCGCATGCCTAACAACCACGTACAACAATCAAACATGCAAAACAAGCAAACAAGCCTATCCTAGCATGCGGAAAACTAAATCGAAGTCAAAATCTTTCCAGGCAAAGAGTTCTGGTTGTGACTTCCTAATGTTCTCCTCTGTCTCCCAAGTACAATCTTTCTCGTCCTCGCTCCACTGTACCTTGACTAGCTTCACCGCCTTCCTTCGAAGTTGCTTCATGTCGTGCTCGACAATACGGGCCGGCTGCCGGTTCCCAACCGCCTCGGGTTCTACTTCGAAGTCCTCCAACTGATCAGGTGAAATAGTCATATCTGAGTCGTGAACGAAATTCCTTAGTTGGGAAACATGAAATACGTTATGAACTCCCGCCATCTTCTCTGGTAAGTCAATTCTATATGCCAAATTCCCGACTAGTTCCAGAACAGGGAATGGGCCAACGAATCTTGGTGCCAACTTGCCTCTCCTTCCAAATCGTATTACGCTCTTCAACGGAGAAATCTTGACAAACACCAAGTCACCAACGGAGAATTTTAAGTCTCTTCTCCTCTTATCAGCATAACTCTTCTGCCTATCTTGGGCAGCCTTCATTCGTTGTTGAATGATCTTAATCTTATCTGAAGTTTCCCTCACCACATCTGGTCCAAGCATAAACTTCTCGCCAGTCTCTATCCAACATGATGGTGAGTTGCACGGTCTTCCGTACAAAGCTTCATATGGAGCCATACCGATACTGGATTGGTAGCTGTTATTATATGCAAACTCTACTAGGTGCAAATGGTCATCCCATGATCCACCAAAATCCAATATACATGCTCTCAAGAGATCTTCCAAAATACGGTTCACCCTCTCCGTCTGACCGTCGGTCTGAGGATGATATGCGGTACTGAGATGTAACTCTGACCCTAGAGCCTCTTGTAAACTCTTCCAAAACCCACTAGTGAACAACGGGTCTCGGTCGCTCACAATGCCTTTAGGTACTCCATGAAATCTCACTACCCACTTCATATACAACTCTGCTAACTTAGCTGCCGTTCTGGTCGATTTGACTGGTATAAACCTTGCGCTTTTAGTCAATCGATCCACAATCACCCAAATGCTATCATGTACCGATCTAGTCCTTGGTAAACCATCGATGAAATCCATCGAGACTTGCTCCCATTTCCATTCGGGAATTTCTAATGGCTGTAACAAACCACTAGGCTTCTTTTGCTCGGCTTTAACTAGCTGGCAATTCATGCACTTGGATATAAACTTCCCAACATCTCTTTTCATCCCTTCCCAGTAGTAAGTCTGCTTCATATCTCGATACATCTTGTTACCACCGGGGTGTATAGTTAGTTTTGAGTGATGACATTCTCTAAGCACTTCATCTCTCAATCCATTGACATTGGGTACAACAAGCTTTCCATTCTTTCTAAGCCATCTATCTCGATCAAGCCCATACTTGTTCATCTCCTCATCGATACCCATTTCTAACTTGGAGATGATTTCCAGTAGGTTAGGATCGTCCCTCTGACTAGAGCCGATCCGCTCAATCAAAGTGGGTCTGATCGTCAAACTTGCTAACATTTCTGGATCCAATTCGCACTTTGGTCTGAAATCAAACCCCGCGATAAACTCCAGTTGCTTCCATTCAAGGAACATAGCCCCTAAGCTGGCATGTCTTCTACTCAATGCATCAGCCACCGCATTGCCCTTTCCTGGTGTGTATGCGATGTCAAAATCATAGGAAGCTAAGAACTCTAACCATCTCTGCTGACGGAGATTCAGATCTTTCTGAGAGAAGAGATACTTTAACGACTTATGATCTGTAAACAGCTCAAATCTTTCTCCCAAGAGATAGTGTCTCCACATCTTTAACGCGAACACGATCGCTGCCAATTCTAAATCATGGGTAGGATATCTTCTCTCGTGCGGTTTCAATTGCCGACTTGCGTAAGCTATAACCCTACCGCCTTGCATCAATACAGCACCCAGTCCAGTACCACAGGCATCCGTGTATACCGTCATCTCTTCATTCCCCTTAGGAATGACTAACACTGGTGCGCTTGTCAACTTGTCCTTTAGACTCTTGAATGCATTCTCGCACCTTTCATTCCAGACAAAAGCTTGATTCTTCTTTGTCAACTGAGTCAACGGTGCTGCTATCTTGGAGAAGCCTTGGATAAACTTACGATAATATCCCGCTAATTCCAAGAAACTTCTTACATCTGCTGCATTCTTGGGCGTAGGCCAATCCTGTACCGTAGCCACCTTTGCTGGGTCCACGGCAATACCACTCTCTGATACAACATGGCCCAAGAACCTCACTTCCCTCTTCCAGAAGTGACACTTAGAAAACTTTGCTTTCAATTGGTGTTTTCTTAACACCTCCATCGCTACTCTTAAATGTTCCTTGTGTTCTTCCTCTGTCCTCGAATAGACCAAAATATCATCAACGAACACAAGGACAGACTTATTCAACTGATCTCTGAATACCCTATTCATAAGATCCACAAAATATGCTGGGGCATTGGTCAGCCCGAATGGCATGACCAACCACTCATAAAACCCAGACGGCGTCCGAAATGCCGTTTTAGCTATACTCTCAGCTTCCACTCTAAGCTGATGAAAACCTGTCGCGAGATCCAACTGAGAAAATACTCTCGTGCCACTCAACTGATCAAACAAATCATCTATCCGCGGTAGAGGATACTTGTTCTTCCTCGTCACTTTATTCAACTCGCGGTAGTCTACACACAAACGAAGGGAACCATCCGCCTTGGTAGCAAACACAACTGGTGCTCCCCATTCAGAAACACTCCTTCTGATAAATCCCTTCTTCAAAAGATCGCTGACTTGCACCTCGAGCTCTCGCTACTCTCTTGGTGCCATACGACGAAGTGGCATCACTATAGGCCTGGCATCTTTTACCAAATCAATGCGAAACTCAATCTCTCGGTGTGGTGGAAGTCCGGTCACTTCTTCGAAAACATCCGGATACTGGCCAACCACGGGCAAACCTGACAACTCACTATGCGGAATGTCGAGGGAGTTTAGAAAACTAGCCAATACCCCCTTACTGGGTAGACCACCAAACACTATCCTCCGCCCATCATCCGCTCTAGCTGTCACCAACAAGCCCTCACAGTCTACCACCACCCCGTATCTTTGGAGCCAATCTACTCCCAAAATAATGCCAAACCCAGTAAAGCCCAAAACAAAGCAATCACAAACAAACATGCATCCATGACTCGATAAGACCACATTACGACAAATCATGCTAAGGCTAGTCGAACCACCAATCGGGTTCGTCACAACTAAAGGTCTATCGACAATCTCGGGCTCCAATCCCAACCTATCTACCAGGTCACTAGATATGAAAGAACTGGAAGCTCCGGTATCAAACAAAACTCTAACAGGAACATCATAAACAGAAAGCATACCTTGAATGACGACATTCTTTCCCTTCTCCGCCGCTGTTGGGGCATTCGACGAAGAAGGAATAGCATTAAGAGCGTAGGCTTTCACCATTTGCTTTTCCTTAGGGGGCTGTGGACACTTGTCCTTGTGATGTCCCATTTGGCCACAGTTGAAGCACTTCCTATCCGCTGGCTTGGCCCGACAATTACCAGCATAATGGCCCTTCTTACCAAAGCTGAAGCACTCAACATCTTGTTTATTCTTTTTCTTCTGGCCATCCTTAGTCTGACTCTGCTTCCTTTTATTCTGGGAACCACCCTTGCCTCCACCACTTGCTTGTGGCTTTGGCTCATCTGCGGATGCAACCTCAGTCTTCGGCTTGGGGTAGAGACTCTCTGATCTTAATGCTTTCCCCACAATCGACTCAAACGTCTCATCGATGTAGTTAATAAGCCTTTCCCCTAAGTACTGATCTAACCCTGTTATGAATTTCTCATTCTTCTTCTCGGCAGTATCAATAAGAGATAACCCATATTTTGACAAAGTGTCGAATTCAGCAATGTACTCCGATACAGCTCTGCCATTCTGCTTGAGCTCCAAGAATTTCTTAAACAACACTGACTTCTGAGCAGTTGGAATGAACTTCTCGCTAAAGCGAGCTTTAAACTGCTCCCAAGTAATCTGATCTTCGGGAGTAGCTGCCATTATAGCATCCCACCAATTCATTGCCCGCCCTTGCAGCTGACGGGACGGTAGCTTTCTCTTCATTGCATCCTCGATACCCAAATCCTCGAAGATACGTTCGCAACTATCCAACCAATCCTGAACATCTGTGGCCGACTCTGTTCCGTGGAACGGCTTCCCACCAAGACTAGTATAATCCTTATTCAACTTGGCGAAGTCGACTCTTGGCGCCTGCACTATTGGACCACCACCATTTCCACCATTGGGAGCTGCCCTCTGAACATCTCTAAGCATCTCTCTCATGAGGTCTGTAAACATCGTCCTCATGTCAACAACATTCCCATTGTTGGCTCCCCTACGAGCACCTCTAGTATATCGGCTCATCGTCAATCTGAAAAAGGAAACGATTAACGACTCCATAGTGGTGCTAGTGCAGTACGACTTCATCCTTATACTAGTAATAGTATATATAGCTTTTAAAAATCAAAATAATCACAAATACGCTCTCTCGTATACGTATATTATCTCTCCCTGATAGCTTCCCTAGGTTAACTACGCAACCTGGCTCTGATACCAAGTGTGACAGCCCGCCCCGCACCAGCCTGCATTTCCTCCGAAAGTGCGCTATACACATGCCCGACTAGCACAGGACGGACGTCTAGAGAAAGGAAAGAAGAGTATGAACAAATCAAGAAACCTGTAGAATGTCTCACAGCGCATGGGATAAAATATAATAATAACATACTTGACGTAAAACAGGCGAGACAGTGCATAAGCTGATAACTAATAATCAATGTCAACATCAGAGCAGCGGAAATCCAAATACAGCTTATTACAACTTTCCAAATTTACTGTCTCTAAACAAAAGAAAGCTAAAGTAGAAGATACACCAACAATGCCCAAGCAGTGATCTTCAACAACACAGGGAGAATATTATATATGCATATTACGTGGAAGCCTCCTGCTCGTCTCCGGATCATCTACCCATGCATCACCAGCTAACCTGTCTCTAGTCTGCTCGTGTGAGCACCCAGAGTAATAAGAAGAGACATAAAACTCTGGGTCAGACATAAAGCCTGGTGTGAGCGATAAGCATCTAAACAGAATGATAACAGGTATACTAAACCATACCTGAACCTGGACCTGCAACCAAAGAGTTAGTACCACATACCGTACAATACTCCAAGGTGCCATAATAAATAGTGTAAGGATACGGGGGTGGGGTGTGCATGTCACAATGATAGCAAACAAATCATCCATATCAACCATCCTCACATCTCTCACTCAGTGCGTAAAGCGTACGACATCTACCACTTTGGAACACTAGACAAACTGAGGTAACGACGAATCCCGACTTGTAGAAACCCTGCTGTGACCAAGCCAAACACTTGGAGTCATGACCAAACATTTCAATGACCCACTTCATTGGTCGTAGCCCTTGGTTCTACCTATGCCATAATGGCCCTGAATCCGCCTTCGTACCTCCTACCATAGTGGTTCAAAGCTATAGACGTCGATAACTCCTTGGCACGCGTCCCGCAGCAAAGCCTAACCATGAAGCGAACTCATTGATTCCCATCTAAATCTTGAGCTCTAACTTCTCATATGGACTTCCTTTGCATCTCGGGTTTTGATCGAATTGGAGTGGGTCTTCAGAAAAGTTGACGTGCAGTAACAGTCCTAGAACTCGGTTCGGTTCGGTAGCGTCGGTTCGGGTCGGTCCTCCATCCTTGTCATCTTCCATTCGATTCGGGTCGGGTGCTTCACTCCGGGTCGGGTCGGTGTCCTCCTCCGGGTCGGGTCGGGGTGCTGTCCTCCTCCAGCTCATGCTCCTTCTCCAATCAGCTCCCTCGTTTCCATCTACTCCGATCCGATCACTTCGCCTTACTCTAGTCGTAGCCTTCCATTCTTGAGCCGATCCGATCTGGCTTCCCTTACCCTTCCGATCCGATCCCCTTGTCCACTCCAACTCTAAGGAAACGGCCTTCCTTTTTGCCAAGTCTTCTATGTGACAAGTCCCAATCCAGTTCGGATTCCCTTGGTCAGTTCACTAGCCCGATCCGACCCCTGCTCCGATCCGAACCGGTTCGGGACCTGCACATTTCTGCAACCTTCCAGCGAGCTTTCTACGCCATTCGACGACGTTTTCGACCAATTTAACTATTCTAATCAATCATAAAACATACCATAGAGTCATAGCAACATGTAATAGCAACCACAAACAGCAAACAACAATTCAAATGAATCAAAAGGGATCAAAAGTGACTAAAACTTCATATTTTCCCATAGTCCCTCTTAATCATGTTTAAGTACATACTTAGTAAAACTTAACCAAATCGTCTAAATTTTATAACAGAGGCATGAAATATTATTTAAGAATTTCTAAACATTTTTTCCAGAATTTATTAGTGTATAAATTCGCTAATCTTCACTAATTACCCTTAATTAACTGTAATTAGTGTCAAAACAATGCTATCACTCACCTTGGCCACAACTAAAACCCCAAAACTGAAATATTCTCTGATTTGGCGCTGTTCCCAATCTTACATAGTAGCTCTACCTCGGTTCTCGTGCTAATACCCCTTGATTTGATGTTTGCTAAGCCTAATCTTCAATTAGAAAGTGATTTTTGGGTGTTTTAGAGAGACTTAGAGAGTGGAGGCCATGGCTAGGTCAAGAGGAATGAAAGTGGCGGCTAGAAAATGTCTAAAGAAATGTTTTCTAACCCTAATCAGCCCCTATACACCCCTAAACCCGAAATTCCCCTTGGGCCTAGCTGCTAATCACCCGCTTAAGCCCAATTAAGTTGTTTTTCACCATCTGAAACTTGTTTCAGCCATATCTCCCAAACGGTGAGTCCGTTTGGCTAATGTGACCACTCTACGGAAAGAGAAACCATCATCCAGAGCCAATGGAAGTGGTTTCAGGTCAAAATTCCTTTCCAGTCAAAAGTTATTGCCAAAACAGTGATAACTAGGGGTAAAATGGTCATTTAAAAATCGGGAAAGATCATAAACATGGGAAATGACCCCAATAGTCGTCCCCCAATGTTACATGACCATACGACTTCGTATGTAACAGAAATAAATATTCTACGATTCTATGATGCGTAGAATACGGGTCGTTACAAAATATTTCGTTCAACACATGACTAATCTCAACGGATGAGTACAGTCAACACATGAACCTTTATTTTGTAATATTCTTTGTTTTCTAAATTGGAATGAGGCCCAATCAATCACCATATAATATTAATTATATGGATTTTCATACATCACACGTATATAATAGCATTGAAAAATAATCAACCATTAACCAAAGTGCACTACACTGCATGAGCATCAAATATAGATATCTAACGCTTATAACAGCCTGTCAATCAATCGATCGACATATTTAATCAATCAGGATGAGTGAACTTCAAATTTCATCCCAACACCCGTGTGGGGTTTCAAACAATCAAACACAGATTTTATTCGTGCAGTTGGGCGATGTGTGAAATTTATCGTCCCAATCAATGTCAGTCAAATCAGTGTACATAAACAAACCGTCCGGTTTGTAAATGAATATTTTATTTACTTCACGTTAAAAATTATATTTTTAACGATAAAACATTATATTTTAACATATGAATTTCTATAAAATGATATTTTTATTTTTCTAATTTATTTTAGAAAATTTCGGCGGCATAACGACACGATACTAGAAATGGGACGAGGCCTAGCCTTATCCCCGGCCTAGTGAAGGCCCACGTCATTCACACATCAATCAAATCCATTCTATTTCACCCAACAGTTCAATTTCAATCAAATAATCTAACTAATTTATGCAACCAAACAAACAAGTCCATGGTCTGTGGACGATTGTGTCGGGTGCTACTAAGCACCGTCTGCATCCTAGTATATATATATATATTTAGAAAAGAAATTGAAGAGTGAGAAATTCTCACCGATAGCTATCCAATATCACGACTCTTCATTGATAGAAATCTTCATCATTATCGCATCTTCGTCATCTTCGTTGCCCGTAGCCACTACATATATAAAAATCACACATTTTTTTATATTTTGATGTCTTTAAAATAAAAATCACATTTTTATTTATTCACTTTCAATTTAAAAATCATATTTTTATAATCGCTTCATACATTTAAAAATCGAATTTTTACTTTGTTATTCAATATATAAAAATCGATTTTTTACTATGCTATACAATATATAAAAATCGAATTTTTACTATGCTATACAATATATAAAATCGAATTTTTACTATGCTATACAATATATAAAAATCGAATTTTTACTTTTCTAAAAATCAAATCTTTCTATGGATAAAAATCTAATCTCTCAACATATTAAAAATCAGTTCTTCGTGATGTTAAAAATCAGTTCTTTGTGATGTTAAAAATCAGTTCTTTGAGATGTTAAAAATAAGTTCTTTGATCTCGCTTTCAAGACGATAAAAATAGTATTTTTACTTCGCTATTCACATATAGAAAAATCAAATTTTTATCGCTATCTACATAAAGAAAAATCAGATTTTTTTCCTACCTAAATAAATAAAAATCGAGTTTTTATCCTATGTAAACAATTGAAAATCGAATTAAACATACCGCTGGATTGGAGCATTCGATCGAAAGGGGGGGTGCTTGCTGTTCGTCGCCTGCGATGGGGATTGAGGCTCGCGGTGGTGCAGGTCGATGCGAGGTGGAGGTTCGGTAATGGCAGAGGTGGGGTTTGGCGTGGGTTCTGGCGGAGCTCGGGTACTCGGCGGCGTCGGTTGGATGCGGGTTTGGGGGGGGGGGGCTGCTGTCGCGATTTCTGAAACGAGAGGGGGGGGGGTAATCTTCGTCGCGAGGTCGAGGTGGAAGAGGGGGGGTCTTCGATGAGGCGCGGTGGTCTTTGAGGAGGGCGGCGGCTCCTCCCCGCCATCGTCGCCTCCTTCTTCTCCTTTTTTTTCTTTTTTTTTCTATTTCTGATCTGAACGAAATGAAGGAAAGGGGGGGGGGGGTATATGAGAATTTATATATTTTAATATTATTTTAATTTTTAATTCCAAAAAGTTGAACTTTACAAACGACTTCAAAAAGAGGCCCACCGACTGTCGTCCATAGCGTTTTACCCCCATTCCGAACACAATGGGATATGTTTCGCAAGCTGATTTGATCGTTTCGATCAGTTTCCGTTAAAATCAACATATAACTCTATATATTGAATTTAAACTCGCATTTCATTTTACCGGGGTCATATACTAACTCTAAAAATTCTCGAAAAATATTTTCTAGCTTCGTATTGACGATACGGTCCAAACAAAACTAGTTTCGTCGAATTCTGAGACTGTTTGAAAAATGGCCAATTTCCAGTCGATTAAAATCAACTGAAACTGGTCAAACGCGTTTTCCTTTTCCATGCTCACATATTGATTCAGAAAATTATGAAATTTGGGATCTAGCAATAATTTGACACTGCGGATCCAACAAAAGTGGTTTCGTCGAAATCCGAGATCGTTTGCAAAATTCCTATTTTTAAGGGCCTGAATTCTATAGCGACTATTCAGAATTTTCAACTGGACATATCTTTTGATTCCCACTATGAAATTTTGATTTTTCGGATTCGTTGGAAAGGTATTATCAAATAGATCCTAATGTTTTTAGTTTCACTAAAATCCGGATTGTTTTGCACCCAGTACATTCAATTGAAGTTTGAAATCGAATTATCGAACTACCGCGCCATTTTCAATTCTATTTATAATTATATAAAAATATTTATATTCTAACGACGACGTATATAATATATACGTTCTAATTATATTCAAAATAAATTTCACGTCGATATTATTTAAAATAATTCATTTTAAATATTCAAAATTCGCTAAAATTGCCAAAATAAAAATTTTAGACTGGTTCAGAATTTCCGGGTTATTACAATCTCCCCCACTTAAAACTTTTCGTCCCCGAAAAGGAACAAAGTCGAAAGTGGTTTGATTAATCAACTCTATGTTCGATTTGGCTTCCATTCTCCAACTTTTCAGTTTCTGAGAATTTTCAAAATTTCAAAAATTTGGCTAACACCCTAAATTTACTAAAAATTTCGCCATAACCTCCCCTGCACTGGGAGCCACGGGAAAATCCCGAAATTGCCATATAGGCCTTCTGATCTCAAAAAGAAAAAGAAAAAGCCAAGCGGCTAGCCAATAGGCTCATAAAATCATCATCACCCAAACAAAACAGTAAATTATGTAGTAAACATGTACCTATTTGTCGGGCAAACAAATTTTATTCTCTGCTCTAGCCTCCTTGCTATGACCTGTTCAATGTAAGTACATGTATATGCAAGCAAATGCGTCTAATTTTCAATACAGTTCAATATTTGATAAAATTAGGCATAATGGTTCAAAATTATCAAACAAATAAACAAACAACACAGACATCAATCAATTAGTGAATTTACGTTTCAAATTCATAAATTTGATATATATACAAAAATCATGTTTTTGATGCCAATTCACAACAAAGTGTTCTAGCTATATTAGTTTTGGTTCTCACACCAGTCTAATGGAAATATATAGATATCACACCTTCGTCACTCGAAAATAAATACTGGTGATGGCATACTTCATCATCAGGACCATGTCCGGGCAACTAGAGTGTGACTCTATATCTATCTAATATATTAAAACTTCGAGTATACGTTCATGACGCATATATGCAAAATCTTTATATATTGGATTGCCCATATTCAAAATAAATAAATATTCAAATACGTTTAAAACGATTTAAATTTTCAAAACAAAATTGTTTTCATTTGAAAAATATACTCTTCACACTCGTTCTAGGATACTACTTATCCTATCTCTAACGAGTCATTCTAATTGGATATTACTAATCCAATATCTGATGAATTCTTTCGTATGGTTCTAATGTGTCTTGTTCTCGAGCTCTGTAAACCAAAGCTCTTATACCAAATGTGACGGCCGGGAATTTCGCTCGATCCGAATCAGTCGTTAAACCGATCTAAACCGTTCGAAACCCCTGAACGTTTGAGAACAGGACAAATCAGAACACAAACGGAAGAACATTTCGTTGCTTATTACAACAATTCCATCAGAATACAAGAATATACAGAGTATAAATGAATAAATTACATTCGATAAATATCAGAGATTACAATAAATTACACAGCAGCGGAAAATAATTCAAAGCACAACTGAAGGTGATATACGGATACAGAGCTTTCCGGATATCATTTCAGCTGTAAACCAGAATCCTGTGAATATAAATCTGCAAAACCAAAACTACTAGCTGCCCGCGCGGAAAATAGGGGCACCCAGAGTTTAGGTTAAAACAATAAACTCCAGGTCAGTCATGTGACTGGTGTGAGAACTAAAACAGTTATTTAAAGCTTTACTTTAAAAAGAGAGTAATTCAAGGGACCACGCCGTATAACACGGAACGGGTTTACTCCCAAGAATACCAGTGCATATAGATAAACAACGCAATGCTTTTTCGAAAAATGAACCCATTATAAGACCCAGGTCCCATCACACAATGCAACGCAAGCCGGAGGATAGGGTTTTACCTTATAACAGCCAAACATGCTTGATACGTTTAAAACAAATCATTTGATACTATAATAAGTGTATAGTGTCAAAACAATTTCAATCATAAATATCAATCATAGGCGGCATAGCTACCATCTACTATGTCGCCATACAAGTTCTACAATTAAAACCGAATTACACGTATTGGAAATTGGATTTCCGTCATGAGTCGAGGCAAGGGGCAAGATCCTCTCCGCGCTCGAGACACTCTAGCAAATGCCTCAGGGCTACGCACTCTGGGCAACCCTGGATGCGGCTGGGCCGGTCCTCACTTACGTTAGAGGATTAGTTATGCCTGAACACACGTTTCCCGGTCCTTACAGACCTATAATTGAGGCGCCTCATTCCAACAACCACAAAGGTGAAAAGTAAATAAATGTCAGGGCTGGTAAGTCACTGACACCACCATAGCTAGAAAGAAACGTCATGCTCTCCCAGCGGTCCGTATCCCTTTTTTTACTCATACCGAGGTGTGAGGCTCGCGAATTCACGTTATACACAAAGCTGCCACGTTGGCCGTGCTTTGATCATCAACCACAAGACTTTGCTTTTCAACAGAAGCCTTGATCATTGCATCTTAGCGTGCCACACAGGCAATTCATGCCATGCGACTGATGTCCATCGATATACAACCTCTGAGCTCGTACATCTCAGAGAAGGGCGTTAAGCAAAAGAATAAATTCTCCGCCGCCAAACAGATGTATATTTAATAGAAATCAATCAACACAGAATAAAATCCAGTGTCAGACACACAATCCATTTACAAGTCCGTTCTGGGTCTGAACGAAACCGGAGGCACTTTCCTCGCATATCCATCCATCTCCAAGTACGTCTGGACGACCACCAACTATTTCCATCCTCTTGGGTGTACAGCCCAATCAGGATCGTCAGTAATAATCCAAACGATGTGAAGACTTCCGGTCTTCAACCACCGTCTTCATCTTCGATTTATCGTCGAATCGGTTATTCAGAATGCGTATAAACCCGGACTTTTCGAACAACCCACGTATATTAAAAACAAATGTTACACAAACACAACATACGCCTCATTCCAATTCAGAATATTCTTTTATTCACAAAATCACATTTTTAGGGAAAGGTTCCCATTAATTTTATCCAAGATAAATTCTTTAAAATTTATCCTTTAATCTTCCTTTGGATGTCGTTTCAAACCAAAGTATGGTTTTTTGAACTAGTCGAGATTAGCGAACCACACCGAAGTAATTATGTATTTTATTTCCCAATCCCAACCTATTCATCCCATGAAGCAAAACTGGTGATACTCCATATCTAACACCATGGTGTTATCGGTAAAATTAATTACCATTTCACGTTCAAATCTAATTAAAGATTTAACTATCGCTTTGGAGCAAAACTGGCGATACTCCATTCTCGCTCATTTCTAAATTTGATAATTTAGATTATAGATTCACATTTCAATCTAATTACAGATTCATTAAAACTCCTTTTACTAGGTTAAAGAACTAGGTGTTATTTAAAACATAGTTCACGACAAACCCAAATCACATTCTATTTGTTATCGGGTTAAAGAACTTGTGTTATTTAAAATACAGTTCACGATAAACCCATTTCAAATCCAATCAAATATATTAGAAATTCCGATTATTTAAAACCCCTTTTTAAATCTAATTTATTTATTTAAAAATAATTGGGTTTTAAATTTAGCTCAAAACTAGTTCATTTCGATAAAAATCCATTTTTATTTTCTCAAATATGGAGTTTTTCACCCCAATTTTTCCCAAATCATTTCTTATGATTTCACACAAATTATTGATATTTTTAATAATTTTATCAAGGCCCGTACAGTCGATTTCCATCAATGGCCATCGAACTGCACTTACAGCGACCTTTTTCGAATTTGAGTTAGACGTATCTCCAAATCCAACCGTTAGATTTTGAATTTCTAATATTCGTTAGAAATCTCTTTTCGATACGAACCAAACTGTTCCGGTTTTAGGAGAATCCGACGGTCGGATCTCCCGTAATGTCCGTTTGAAATAAATGGTCGAAATTCACGAACTGCCGCGGCGCGGCGCGTTCTATTCAGGCCATTATATTAATATATATAATATGTATTTCATCGATTTCTATTTAAAACGAATTATATAAATAATTTTAAATTCGTTTCAAAAGCAATTTCAACTTCCATTTCAATTCAAATCAAAATTGAATTCTCCTTTATAAATTCGTTTTAAAATTCATTTCTATTCAATTCAAATTTCAATTCAATTTGAATTCATTTCAATTCGCTTTCATTTCAATTTGAATTCGTTTTCAATTCAATTCAATTCCAAAGTCGTTTTCTATTCGATTCAACTCAAATTGGTTTTCTATTCGATTCAATTCAAATTGGTTTTCTATTCGATTCAATTCAAATTGGTTTTCTATTCGATTCAATTCAAATTGGTTTTCTATTCGATTCAATTCAAATTGGTTTTCTATTCGATTCAATTCAAATTGGTTTTCTATTCGATTCAATTCAAATTGGTTTTCTATTCGATTCAATTCGTTATATATTCATTTCATTTCAAAATCGTTATATATTCAATTCATTTCGAAATCGTTATATATTTAATTCATTTCGAAATCGTTATATATTCAATTCATTTCAAAATCGTTATATATTCAATTCATTTCGAAATCGTTATATATTCAATTCATTTCGAAATCGTTATATATTCAATTCATTTCAAAATCGTTATATATTCAATTCATTTCAAAATCGTTATATATTCAATTCATTTCGAAATCGTTATATATTCAATTCATTTCGAAATCGTTATATATTCGATTCATTTCGAAATCGTTATATATTCAATTCATTTCGAAATCACTTTTCAATATTCATTTAAAAATGAATAAAATCGATATAAATATCGTTCACGTCAAAATAGCGCATCTCTAATCAATACGGCTTCATATATTTCTATTTTCAAATATTCTATTTCAAATATTTCTTTTTATCAAAATATTTCTATTTATCAAAATATTTCTATTTATCAAAATATTTCTATTTCAAAAATTTCGTTCAACACATGACTAATCTCAACGGATGAGTACAGTCAACACATGAACCTTTATTTTATATTGATAAAGATGTAAATTTTATTATAAAAATATTTCGTTTAACACATGACTAATCTCAACGGATGAGTACAGTCAACACATGAACCTTTATTTTATATTGATAAAGATGTAAATTTTATTATAAAAATATTTCGTTCAACACATGACTAATCTCAACGGATGAGTACAGTCAACACATGAACCTTTATTTTATAATATTCTTTGTTTTCTAAATTGGAATGAGGCCCAATCAATCACCATATAATATTAATTATATGGATTTTCATACATCACACGTATATAATATATACGTTCTAATTATATTCAAAATAAATTTCTCGTCGATATTATTTAAAATAATTCATTTTAAATATTCAAAATTCGCTAAAATTGCCAAAATAAAAATTTTAAACTGGTTCAGAATTTCCGGGTTATTACGTTTCCAGTTTATCTTTTTTTGTATATTACATTCTTTATACAAATTTTATTTGGTTCGTTACACAACCATTTCAATTTTATAATTTGGTTTGATTATAATAATAACAATCGAAACATCCATATAAATAATAACAATTTCAGAAAATTATTTTCTTTTATATCAAAATATAGATTTTGAGTAAAATCATTTCATTTACCCAACTTTTAAAAATAATACTGTGTCGAATTACTTTGTTCAAGAGTTTAGAAACACCTATCGATACAGTTCTGACTACTGTATTAACCATAATTCATAAATCACTCGATAACACAATATAAAATAGTTTTTATAACAATTACCAAATATGCGCTCATTTATATACACTCAAACTCAATCTAGGGTATTACTAACAACATCTCTATCGAGTTACGCCACAGAGCCAAGGTTATTACTAAACCTCGCTCTGATACCAACTATAACGACCCGAAAAATTCAGATCCTGATTATCGATACTAATACGTTTCTGGTATCATATATCGATCAATCAACCATAAGAAATTAACATATCATTAATAGAAAAGAAGTTAGAGGGTGAGAAATAGAAAGAAAGAAATTTAGAATAGAAGAGAAAGAAGAACTGAACACAACAGAATCAGAGTAAAACGATCTCACAGCGGAACTGAATAAAATATATTATATAACATCTTGAAATACAAAACTGTATTTTACATACATCATCAGAGTACAGCCCATGTAGAACACAGCGGAAATAAACTCTATATATCAAATGTTAAATCCTCCTGCTCTGAGCTCCTTCAAGTGAATCTGAAAAATCCTGAAACCACTTGACTGCCCGTACAAATTTGGGCACCCAAGAGTTTAGGGAAAACATAGGAAAATAAATTCTGGGTCAATCATGGGACTGGTGTGAGTAAACGATTTTAAAACAGATTGATTTTAAAGTTCAAAATCTTTTCGAAAGAAAGGATAATCGTAAGACCAAATCCACACATAAATACAGAAGGTTTTTACCTTACGATAACCTAAAATATTTTGAAAACAATATTATTCTGATATTATGATAATGTCTAGGTACAAACAAATATCAATCTAGCGAAACGCTTGCATCTCACGCTCCACACATATAGTATACTATTAAAACCGCAGGCGCTTATTGGATAATGGATTCTGACTATGACAAGGTATGGAACCACCTGCCGATAGTGTATCTCTGAAGGCGAATACACTGGGTTTAACAAGAACGTCTTGCAACCCGGCCCACACATGACCGACCACTCATTTCGCTTGAGTGTATCGAATGTATATCACCAACGGTTGGGATCAGCAACCGTTTGACGAAAGGGACAGCATCGATAGATTAAAGAAGCAAAAAGGAATTTCTCTAGATAGGTGATTATACACCCTAAAGGGAGCGACCCACATAGCCATGCTGCCTGCCCGATTTTTGTCATTTCCCGGTTGATGAGGCTTGAGGTTAGAGTTTACCTTTAAAAATATCATTCACTTTGAATGCCACATTGTCAAATCCATCAAATCACTAATTGACGTCCACAAATATACTCTAGATGTAAAAGAAGGGCCATTCTTTGCCATCAACTTGGTATATTTGTAAAAATCAATGTACATGGTTTTCAAGAAATACTCTGTCAAACATTCGTCCATACAAGTCATCCAGGAACAGGATGAACCGAAGGCACTCTCCTGCTGCATCCAATATAGGTATCACCCCATGGATCAGTAGCTAGTAGCTCTTGCAAATCCGAAGATTTCAATCACGACAGAATCACTATCAAAATATCTTCAGGAGCGATCCAGAGAAATTTATCAAGTAGTTCTTCCGCTCATGAAGATCTACGGTCTTCACTCTCACAATTTTTATAAGTATCTGCAGGTTAGTTTATGATCGTAATGTTAGTTCGAAGTGGTTTTGGGTCCATTTCCCATCCCAGTCTCTTCGAACTAACACGTAGGGGTATTTATTTGATAGTCGGTGTTTTAACTATCAAATTTTAAGCAGTGTATCATAACATAAATAATTTTCACGACATGTCCATTTTATTTAATTAACTTAGACAAATCTAAATCCTGATTCGGGATAGTAATCAGCACAAGACGATTTAGATACAGTAAAATGTGTAAATGTTTTATTTTAACTAATCCGTATTCGATTTATCACTTCATAGCATACAAGCAATTAACAACAACAATTCATTGCAATAACAAACAACGATGATTTTAATTTCAAACTAATAATAGTTTGAAGATATTCGATCTTGGGTAACGACTTATTTTGCAATTCTTATAATATATTATTTGTCCAACATCTCCCAGGAGTAAATTCATTTAAATTCAAACGTTATACCACTTGTTCTGTAAACAATAAATATACCGATTATGGAGATTCAAATTGACAACTGTTACCTAAAATTTTAGTTTGTCGTTATGAAATCCATATGATGGTTCTCGAAACCCATTATATTATTTTAGATATAAATCTCTAATTATATTATTGTTATTGTTTAAGTAAAAATGGTTGAAATTATAAATTTAGAACCTTATCTTTTTATTTATATTATGGGCCTAACTCGGCCCATCCACACATATGGCCTCCTGTTCACATCAGTGTGTCCAGTTTTCCATGAATCTCGTCCTCCTCTTGTTCCTATGCCCATGAGAACACATGAAATCCCAAGACCATAAACGGGTTATTTGCATTTATAAATTTTGATTTATTATGTTAAAATTTATTAAGATCTACAAAGTACGCAAACAGCTTATAACTAAATTTGCTACTTCCAGTAGGCTTCTACAAAGAAACTTTGACTTCCTTCTTAATTATACAAATACGTATATATGTTTGAAAAAAACTTAAGAACTTACACAAACTGCACAGGAACTAGAAATCCAAAACGTGGGTATTTGGCAACAAGAACGTCACCCATACTATTCATCATGTATGTCCATTCTGGTAGGTGAGCAATTGCTTTTTGTTTTTTTTCTTCTTTCTTTCTGTGTTGCCACTCAAATTGAAAAAGAACCCCATAGAAACACGGCCCTGGTACTGTAAAAGACATGGACCATGCGTTCCCATTTTCTTTCATAACCCAACTCTTTGCTCTCCCTTCCCTTTTGCTACTGTCATGCAAACAAAACAAAAATGCAAAACTTGTGTTCAGCTATTGATAAGCAGGAGATGACCACTTTCTTTCCTACCATTTTATGTTACTTTTATTTTTATACAATTTTTTTTTTTAGTTCGTAATCTTTCATCCAATGGATGTTATATTCATGTTACTCATAGTTTGCATGCATGAAAAGTTTTCTTCCCTTTTCATTTATGTGAATTGTTTACATTCTAAATCCATTTTAAAATAAACATTTGCACACCTATGTTTTTCTCTAGTTGAAGCTACAAAAGTTTTTATACAATCGTCGACCAGACAACTTCACCTGGTAGCTCGGATTTTTTGCAAAAACTATGAAGTTTTGTTACTTAGAACATATGCTGTTTATCTTAATGTATGAAACAAAGTGGTTACAATAATTTGACTGGTTAATTGTTGAGTTTTATCAGTAAAAGAATTACTGATATTCACAAAACTGTTCATGGTATCAAGTATCAACGCACACTTTACTGGAGTAACAATGCCCCCTTAAACCATCTTTGAATTTAGTTTAACAGTGGATTTGTTTCACATTCTTTTTTTCTTTTCTGTTCTCTTTTCTCCTGTGCACACCTTTGATCGTTCACATGCACACCGCACTCCATCGCTACCCTACCCTTCTGATAATCGCCGCACGTCAGGTGCTCTTACCCGATCCTAGATCCACCTCCACAAGGACTGGTGCTCCACTGTTTCAAAATACTGAAGCTCCAACGGACAGTCCCTCGAAACAGCATTCACCAAAACCGCCATGCCTCGCCACTAAGTCCAGTTTCCACCGTACGTTGGCCATTCAAAGCTGACCCGGTGTCCCCACATCTATGTTTGGGTATCTAAGCTCCAGGGGTTTACGGATCTGCACTCGAGCATTTTTATTTTTTTATTATACTGTTAGTAGCTTTTCATTTTATTTTTATGTTTGCTGCAAATTTGTCATATTTCCAGTATTATCTTCTTTTTAATCCGTGCAACATAGACAAGCGGATCTTTAATTGAGATTCTTGAATTCTTGAGCTTAGTTTCATTAGACTGCAATTCTGTTCATAGAATCCGTCCTGGTTACAATATTACACATTGTTATTCTAGTATCGCCAGACTTCGCGGCTTAGTTTTATGTTGTGTAATTTCATACAAATCAACATTTGCTCTTGATTCTTTTCCATAACCAAGTTCATGATAATCCAGCATATATTCGGACCCCTTTCCTGCTAAATCCGCGACATACTTCATTTCCCTACTACTACACACATTTTCTACTAGCTACACTTGCAATTGCAAGTGTTATGGTGATGGTTCTTGCCCGGTTAGTTTGTCAAATTCCTAGCCACCCTAAAACAGTAGGTGACCCGAAAAAAAAAGATCAAAACCCCTTAAATCAATTATTTAAAAATTTAACTTATATTTTTCTCGCCATCCCTGACCTATCACACCTTTACAGTGCCAACGCCATGGCCATCTAACATCGTTATCCACGGATTTTGGTCCAATTGCAGGTTCTGATTATCTCGGAAGTTCACCCAATGTTGGTCACAATTTTTTCTAATTTTAGTTAAAATTTTAAAATATACTTAATACATTTTTGAACCACTTTCATTTTAAAGCCCACCCTTAATTCATACTAGAACTTGAATTAACGAATTTTGAATTAGTGGGGATGGATATATTCCCACTGTAAAACATTGTATAGACTTCAATTAACTAAAAGGTTTCAAAGAAGAAAACATATCAACCAACCCAACATGAATGCAAATAGCATGCACAAGTTACACGAATGTAGCACCAATAATTCTCAATTAAGCTGAAGGTGAAATTAATCTTACGATGTTCTTTAAATGGGATTATAGTTTAGAAGGTGCACCAAAAGTAATATGAACCATTCACTCCTTATATGATACAAGCAGCACTAGGCACAAGACAGGCGTTCTTTTAAGCTCAAAAAAGATTCTATGTGGGTTTCTACACTCAAACATGTTGTGGTTTAACGGGCCTTTACAAACAAAAGGAGTGTGTAACACCCCACATCCTTTAAGGTCACTCACAAAGGGATTGCCTTAACTTCAATGGAGCATTATGAGCACTGGAACAGAAATATTACAAGACAGACATATATAAAAACAACGGAAAGCAAAATAGAAGTACTTCAAATCTTATTAAATATAATTGTTTACAATAAAAGCCCATCAACTTCTAATACCCAATTACATAGCTAAAATATATGTCTTGCTCAAAAACAAAGAAGCATAAAAATAAACTGTAGTATTCCCCAATAAAGCAAAGCAAGCCATAGCCAAGAGAAATCCAAGCCGTACATGAAAGAGCCTTGGAGCTTGAGAAGATCCGAACTAAGCTGTATTCCCACCCTGTGAACCTGGGGGGGGGGGGGGGACGGAAGAAAAAGAGGCGAAACGAAATGGGTCAGTCATAAAGACTGAGTAAGTCCTAGTGACTTTCAGCATAAAAATAGGTAAACATAAAATGGCATGAATAAACTGAAAATAAACATAAGCATGATGACAAGATAAGCTACAGGCACGATAACTAAGAATAACATCATATGACTTTTGTTATGCATAACATTGCGAGGTTCCCATTCAAGATGAACTATGTATAATTCCGCAAGGTCGCAAGATTTCTCTGCTTCAACGTTAAAATATTTCTATGATATCTATTTGCTCTGCACCACCCGTACTAGTATCCCAACCCATGCCATGTGTTTACTATAAAATGATCCCTTGCCCAATTTCATGAAATGACCCATTACTTGGTCTCACGAAATGATCTATTAATCGATCGGCTCCCTACAAGTCCTATCTCGTTCATGTGTCTGTGTCATACGGCCCTATCACGAATGTAGTTACCTATGCTAGGTCCACTATAGGGTGTATCAAGCCCTAGGGTGCCAACTACCGACACGAATCAAGCATGCACAGTGTAAACCTACTGGTGCCCAATGCCTATTTTTCAACTCCGGACTACGTGCACGACCACAGTCCGCCTGAACCTACAATGGCGCACCAACTCAGCCGTCGTTCTGGTCGCTTACAATCAGCCCAGTAATTGTGCCCCACCCTACCTAGTTCCAGGGTACCATGATACATCTAGTGGGTTACTGCTGAAAAGGACCGCATAACTAGGGTTTTCGTCCAATAGGTTAAGTGTTGTCATTTAAATTAGAGACTTAACCCCATCAGTCTAGCATGTCAAGTTGGTTAAGTGTGGTTATTCAAGTTCGTGACTTAACCCGTCTACGTGTCATGTCAAATTGGCTAAGTGTTGTCGTTCAAGTTCATGACTTAGCCCTACGAATCATGTGTCAAGTTGGTTAAGTATGTTCAAGCGGTTCATGACTTAACCCTACCAAATCATCGTGTCAAATTGGTTAAGTATATTCAAGCGGTTTATGACTTAACCCTATCAAGTCATCGTGTCAAATTGGTTAAGTATATTCAAGCGGTTCATGACTTAACCCTACCAAATCATCGTGTCAAATTGGTTAAGTATATTCAAGCGGTTCATGACTTAACCCTATCAAGTCATCGTGTCAAATTGGTTAAGTATATTCAAGCGGTTCATGACTTAACCCTAACGAATCATCGTGTCACATTGGTTAAGTGTATTCAAGCAGTTCGTGACTTAACCCTAACGAATCATCGTGTCAAATTGGTTAAGTATTTTCAAGCGGTTCATGACTTAACCCTAACGAATCATCGTGTCAAATTGGTTAAGTGTATTCAACCGGTTCATGACTTAACCCTATCAATTCATCATGTCAAATTGGTTAAGTATATTCAAGCGGTTCATGACTTAACCCTACCAAATCATCGTGTCAAATTGGTTAAGTATATTCAAGCGGTTCATGACTTAACCCTATCAAGTCATCATGTCAAATTGGTTAAGTATATTCAAGCGGTTCATGACTTAATCCTACCAAATCATCGTGTCAAATTGGTTAAGTATATTCAAGCGGTTCATGACTTAACCCTATCAAGTCATCGTGTCAAATTGGTTAAGTATATTCAAGCGGTTCATGAATTAACCCTAACGAATCATCATGTCATATTGGTTAAGTATATTCAAGCGGTTCGTGACTTAACCCTAACGAATCATCGAGTCAAATTGGTTAAGTATATTCAAGCGGTTCGTGACTTAACCCTAACGAATCATCATGTCAAATTGGTTAAGTATATTCAAGCAGTTCATGACTTAACCCTGCCACGCGTCATATTAAATTGGTTGAGTGTCATTGGCCTAGTCATATTACTTAACCCACCCACTGGTTAACATGTTATGCTAGTTAAGCATTCTTAGTTTACTTAACCCTATCAATCCTGACTTAGCTTTAACTTATTCATTAAAGCACCAACCACTCACATTAGACAGGTATTGCTGCGGTTACTGGACAGTCGGTCTGTTCCGGGCAGGTTTACACCGCAACTCAGTCTAACCTCGGGTCCTTATTGGGCTCAATGCCTTAACCTCCCACATTGGATATATGACGACCCCATTTCCGATAAGACGGTGGCAAGGGTAATCTTTGGAATATAACACATAAACAGATATTAACAGAACAGAAATAAATAAATACACCAGATAATGTACAATAGAATACACTGGATAAATATCATCATCAGAGTTACACAATATATAGGATCATACTTAGTACAAAGTACAGTTCGGCTATACATAAATGCCTACTGCGGAAAAGAAAACATAATATGTACAATAGGAGCTGAACAACATAAAAAGAGATAAATGATAGAATCCATCTTCAGCTCCAGCTATCCAGAAAGAGCCTGCTAAAACCTGAATACAAGGCTGCCCGTGTAGAAAAAGGGGCACCCGAGTTTGCAAGTGAAACAAACTACGAGTCAGTCATGGGACTGGTATGAGAAATCTACTCAACACATTATTAAATATGGCAAATCACAGGACCACGCCACTTTCGCGGAACGGGTTTACTCCACTGGATTGCCAGTGCTTTAAAACAAATAGATCTTTTAAACATCGCAATGCTTTTTATAAAAATGAAGCCATTATAAGACTCAGTTCCCATCACACAAAGCAACACACACCAGAGGATAGAGTTTTACCTTATAATGGCCAAAATATGCTTGATACGAGCAAAACAAATCATTTGATATTATTGCTAGTGTATATATGTCTCAAAAACAGTTTCAATCATAACTATCAATCATAGGCGGCATTAATGCCCCATACCACTATGTCGCAATATATAGGTATACAAACAAAACCGCACGATGTCGTATTTGGAAGTTGGATTTCCATCATGAACCGAGGCAAAAGATAGTCCTCGCCGAATTCGAGACTCTCTAGCCTGAGCCTCAGGCAAGTACTCAGTCAAGCCTTAGGAGCCACAGGGCCGGTCCACCGATGTGGATTAAAATGCCTGAACACTGCGTTTCCCCGCCCTTTGAGGGCGTAAATGAACCCAATGACTCCATCGGTGCCGGATCGACCGATATATCCGAGGCGCCTCGCAACAGCAACAACCACACAGGTGAAAAGTATATAAATGTCAGGGCTGGTAGGTCACTGACACCACCCTAGCTAGAAAGAAACGCATGTCCTCCCTGGATCCTTCTCCCGTTTCTGGTCCATCCCGGGGTGTAAGGCTCGCGAATTCACGTTATACACAAAGCTATGCCACACAGGCTGTGCTTTGATCATCAACCACAAGACCTTGCTTTTCAACAGAAGCCTTGATCATTTATCACTTAGGCGTGCCACACAGGCAATTCACTCCGGGCGACTGATTTCTATCGATATATAACCTCTGGGCTCGTACGTCTCAGAGAAGGGCGTTAAGCAAGAGAATAAATTCTCCGCCGCCAAACAGATATATATTTAATAGAGATCAATCAGCACAGAACAAAATCCAATGTCAGACACACAGTCCATTTACACGTTCGTTCTGGGTCTGAACGAAACAGGAGGCACTCAATACCTCGCATATCCGTACAATCAACAAGTACGTCCGGGTGGCTACTACTTCAACCCCGTCAAGGTAGCTACTCCCATCATGAGCATTAGTAGCACCCCTCCATTCGACGTGAAGATCATCGGTCTTGCACCGTCTTCGACTCTTCGACTTCTCAACGTCGATCGATTATTTGAAATGAGATGAACTCGGCCTTTTCAAACAACCCACGTATATTTAGATTTTCAAATCAATTAATCACATGGTTGGACTATTCAACATTCACTTTTCAGTTCTTTAGTTATAATTCTCATGTTAAATACATTCAACCATCACATATCAAGCAAACACAACAAAATTGGTTTATTTCAACTCTATATCGTTTATAGTATTTTATAACGATATATCGCCATTTTTATTTAATTTAAAACGGCTATATTTAATTAAACGATGTTTCAGGTCGTGCCGATGCACTGGCACTGTTTTTCACTAATTTTGTTTTACACATATCTGAAAATCTAACCGTTGGATCTTCACAAATTTTATATCATTAGGAAGGTCATTTCAAACGAATCCATCGGTTGCAGTTTCGGGAAAATCCAATGGTCGGATTTCCCGCACTAGTCGTTTGAAATCACGGTTTCAAAACACAAACTGCACGGCCACGTTTCTTTTTAATTTTATTTATATTTATATACATATATAAATATAATTCATTCGACGATCTCAATATCGTTTTCACTTCTAAAATTTCACTAACGCCTTTAAATTTTGGAAAATTTCGCCATAACCTCCTTTGTATGGGAAGGGTCGGGAAAATCCCCAAACAGCCACACAGGCATCTCAAGTCCAAAAGAAAAATAAAAAGCCAAGTGGCTAGCCAACAGGCTCATAAAATCATCACACAAACAAAACAGTAAATGTGTACCTATTTGTCGGGCACAAAATTTTATTCCTCTTCTCTAGCCCCTTTTGCTATAACCTGTTCAATATATATGCACGTACATATACACAATTTTTATCACTTATCATTTTCCATTCAACTTCATATTTGATTTATTTTGGTTTAAAAACACCATTCATTCTAATGTTACATGCATAGGCTAAAATTACATCATTAGCTAATTAACGTTTATTTTAACTCATGCATATTTATTTGAACAAGTGGCTATTTTTAACACTTCATATTTCATAGATGATAATTTTGGCGAACTAAAATACATTTCAACACATGACTATTTTATTTAGTTCCTATGCATGTTAAAAATAATATTTCATTCACAAATATTTATTTCAACGTCCGCATATCTCTAGCATATCACATATATGATAAAAATGATATTTTTATCATTTAAAATATTTATTCGACAAATGGATGTTTTCAACACTTCATAGTTTCAATAAAAATGTAATTTTTATTGTTCGATCTTTTTATTCAACACATGAACTTTTCCACTACACACACTTCTCAACACATGAGCATTTCCACACATGGATATTTTATTTATGTTGTTCATATAAGAAAGATGGAATCTTTATTGTTGAAACTATTTATATATATAAGGCGAATATTTTACATACTTCATATATATTATAAAAATGTGATTTTTATTGTTTAAACACTTCATTCATTCACAAATGAATTTAATTTTCACACATCACTTTTCAACACATGAACATTTCCACACATGGATATAGTTTCAACATTTGACTTTAATTTCAACGCATGAAAATAATTTCAACATATGAAAATAATTCTAACACATAAAGATTATTCAAAATTTCGGCAGCATAACGGCAGGGTAGTTAAAACCGGCACCGTCACTAGTACGGCTCCTCGCTCTACCTTAAAACCTCGCGGTTTTTGACAATGGGGATTCATGCATCTAATTCGCACGCAGGCGGCATGTTTTATTTTTATTTTCACAAATATTTCCAATTCACTTCAATAACCAATGGGTATTTTTCAACCACAACCAAACAATATCAACCACAAACAATTATTCAACCATTCGTATTTTTCATCCAATATTTCACACCAATTCGCAACAATAAATATCGTCCATGGTTTGTGGACGAGGGGAGTATATATATATATATATATATATATATATATATATATTATTGCCATAATTCACTTGCATTTCAACACATATATCAATTATTCTATGCCTATATAATTCATACTTCGCTCATATAGCTTACACTACGCATGTACATGAGGTATACAACACGTGCGTAATTTATATTTCGCTTATATAATTTATACACGACATTTTCCATTCAAATTTATTTAATTTAGATTTCTCACATTGGTTTTCAGAGTGCTAAAAATCGTAGATGACTCAGAAAAATCTGTGGCATCTTCTATGTGGTAGAGAGCTTCCTTGCAGTCCCGATATTTCCTGTTTCATCGAATTTCATCAACACACCAAAAAGATATGATTTTTCAAAGTGCAGATGTAATAAAAGACGCACCTTTCACGATGGTCCCAAAACTAGGTTTTGATCTTTCGATCAAACCGTTGCGCGATAGGAGAATCAGCTCACACAGCGTCGAAGAGCTTCGAAAGACCTTCGCGCGCGTGGTGGTGAGGTGCAGTTCGGTGCACTCTGGTGGCGGCGGCGACACTCCAAAGGGGCGATCTTCCCGAGCTCGCAACTCGAGAAATATTGCACGATAAATGCCAAACTTCACATGGATTTGAAGAGGACGGTTAGAGCTTCAAAATGGATCCAACCTCACTTGATTTTGTCGAGAAATGAAAGAGAAATTGAAGAGAGAAGTTTGGAGCTCTTTTCCGTCTCGCGCGCCTGATGATCTAGGAGAGAGAAAAGCATCTGGGCCAATGAGGGATTTTCTTTAAATTTATAAATTTTTAAAATTTCAAAAATACCCCTTTCACACACGAACTCCAATCCAAACCCAACGACTGTCGTCCCTAGCTAAATACCCCCATTCCGAACACAATGAGATATGTTTCGTTGGCCAATTCGACTGTTACAGTCAGTTATTCTTCAAATTAAAGTATAAAACATTTAATTTTAACTTTGAACGTACATTTCAATTTGCCAGGGCCACAAACTGATTCGAAAAATTCCAGAAAAATAAATCTAGCTATGTTTTGAAGCTACGGTCCCAACAAAACTAGTTTCGTCGAATTCTGAGATCGTTTGAAAAATGGCCATTTTTTGGTCGATCCAATTTAGCAAAAAATGACCAAACGCATTTTATTTTGCCACGCTCACATACTAGTTTCAAAAATTATGAAATTTGAAACCTAGCAATAGTTTGACATCCCGGACCCAACAAAAGTGGTTTCGTCGAATTCCGAGGTCGTTTGCAAAATATCAATTTTCCAGGGCTATATATTCTATATAGCGACCTTTCTGAAAATTCATTCGGCCATAACTTTTGATTCCCGTTATGAAACTTCGATTTTTCAGATTTGTTAGAAAGGTATTGATAAATAGATTTAGATATTTTTGTTTTCACTAAAATCCGTTATATTTTCCACCCTGCACTGTCAGTCAAAGTTTGAATTCAAATTTAATGAACCGACTCACTATTTCTAATTCACTATTTTATTGAAATATTCTATTTCAATTGTTCAAATTCCTTTGAAATCACCAATTTAAAAATTTTAAATTGGCCCGTATTTTCCGGGATATTACAGGACAGGTATTGTTGTGATTACTAGACAGCCGGGCGGGTCCGGGCAGGTTTACATCACAACTCAATCCAACCTCGGGTTAAGCATTTCGTATTTTTCTAAATTTACATATTTGTTCTTTATATGTAAGTGTGATAACGATTTAATGTTATGGCCCGCTTTCCCGGTTCATAATTCACGTTTTTGCCCAAAAACGTATTTCCAAATTATTATCATAATTCACTATAATGTTATGCCAAGTTATAGCCTTCTATTTCCAATACATACCAACTACCCAAAAATCAACTTTGGCGCGTTCATATTAAAATTTCTCCAAGACATAAATTATCATATATGTTTCTACTCCAAATTTTACATAATTAACATATGCCCAAGTTCTAGGTTACATGTCAGTTTTACATATGCCCAATTCATACCAAATTTACATATGTTCAATTCATGTCATTTTACATGTATGCCAATTTTATGCCAATTTACACATATACCAAGTTTCATGCCATTTTGCATATGTCAAGATTCATGATTTACGTGTTTACAAAGCTATGCTCAATTTACATAGATCCAGTTTTATACCCAAATTTACATGTATAACATGTTTACACCAATTTACCCATAACGAGTTCTAGCCAAATTACATATATCAAGATCCATGTCACATTACATATATCAATCCCCATTCTTGCAATTACTATTATAATGACAATACCCAAATATTCAATTTCATGTTAATGGTAGTAATACCCAAATATCCAATTTTTATGTTATGCCATCAATTACACCAAACACATATATCCAAATAGGTATTATCCCAAAATTCTCCCGTATTCAATCGTACGCAAATCGCAGTTTAGGCCTAGGTCCGAAATTGGCCAAGGTTCATCAAAAGAAAATAAATAGGGGGAGGTAGAAGTTGCAATAAGAACAAGATCAGAAAGAAAACAACATAAATCATCATGATAGGCATAAAGATTACAACTTGATGATAACACCATTATGAATCAAGAAAACTGCTGAATAGATCATAAACTTGGCATGAGAATAAAGATAGTCAAGTCTCAAAACTCAAGATTCAACAGAAATAGATCTGAATCGATAAACATACTTAGATCCAATTCCACTTTATTTCATGGTCATATTATAATTAAATATTTAAATCTAAATGTAAATAGCACTTAGAGAGCATGGCTAATGAATTTAGAACTAAATTTGTTGTAGAATGTTGCAGTGACATTGTTGATTTATTGTCTTGAATCATTGTAGAAGCCTAAATCTTTGAATTGGATTGTGTATGAAAGCTTAGGAAATTTATTAGAGGCGGCGACCATGATCAAGAGGGATTCTAGCAGCATTTAGGTGTAAGAATGATGTGTTATGAATTAGGTTAGGTCTAAGGGTGTTTTTATAGGTGTAGCAACTAGTTTAGGCCCTTAGATTAACCTTAGAATCAATCCAGACCATCAAAACATGTCTCATGCTTCAAAAATGAGTTTTGGGTCAAAACAGGCCGACCAGGTGGACCTGTAGGGTGAGGTCGACCATATGGCCAACCTGGGTGGGGGGGGGTATGTCGACCCTAAGGTCGACCACATGGTCGACCTGGCCCCCAGGTCGACCCCCAGGTCGACCTACATGGTCCTGTGCTGCCTAAAATTTGCTGAATCTTCTACAGGCCATAACTTCTTCATCCGGACTCCGATTTTCGAAAAGTCAGACTATATTTCATGTAGAATTTTGAGACGAATGCAATGGCTTAACCCGTTTCCCACGATTCTCATTTTAAAATTTAATTATACCCTGATTTCTAGTTATAACATGTTATAAAAATTCGAGTTGTTACAGAGAGTAAACAGACAAGATTCTTCCCTAGGATACAGAAGAGCTTGACATACCAATTTTTTTATTTCAGTACCATTTACATCATTGTTGTAAAATGCATACACAATTTCCATATTGCTCACAGTACATTAATCAAGCCCGCATAACAAAGGTACATATGATGTTAAGCAAGCAATAGCATCTGTATGAATCAAATATACATACATCTTGAATTAGATTTTAAACCTGGGATTATGGCGTTCACAGAGTTTCTCACTGTGTTTTTAATTCTACTTCTCAGGTTTCTCAAACTCTTTGTCTCAAGCTAACTACCCTTAAACAACTTTTCTATTTGCATTTAACACAATGGGAACATACCAGCATATATAGTTTGAATCCACTTAGATTAATATAAAACATTAGAGAGGTTTGAGAAGTTTACTCACCATTATATTGTCCACTGTTTTGCCATATACTCATTTTCTCTTTATTCTTGTTTCAAGTTTGTGCTCTATTCCTCGCTGTTTTCCTCCTCCATTTCCAGTTTTGCTTCGTGTCCATTGTAGTTAAATTCCAGTTAGTTTTGTGTGTTATTGTGTGCGCGTTTGTGTAGTGTATTTATAGAAGAAAAATGCAGGCTTTAATTGAGGAAGGTTTAGAAAGGAACATGGTGCATATGCAGCATCCTATACATGATTGAATAGAAGTGTTGTCTAGTCTTTTCCATCACACTCCTTCTAGATTATAGATCACGGCCAGCAATGTTCTTAGGTGCTCATTTGTGTACATTTTCATGTGCGGATGGCTCAGGAAATAGGCTTAAAACAGGGTAGCTAATAAGGTGTGTGTGCAGCAGGAAAGTGAACTGATGTGAATGATGTAACTCCTCTTTTAAATGCATACAAACTTGGTTCTTAAGCAACAGTCAAGCCATGTTCTTGTGTACTAGTCCTACAAGTGTATAGACGTGCTGATTTGAAGTGATAAGATGCTATGTACATATTCATTTCTAAGCAGCCATGTGCTTATAGGAAAAACAGAGCATGTATATAGTAGTATATCTAGACTAGCCTTAACCTCCAAGTAATATCAATCTATTAATGACCAAGATCCTCTCCTTTTCTCTCACTCTTACAAAATCTGGCACATGCAATTTTGACAGCCCTTCTGTTTTCTATCTTCTCTTCTTAAGGCATCGGTCTAAGCTGTCTAAATCTTTGCAGTAACACTACTCTTCTATGAATGCAAATGTATGTCCTTGCATATACTTGTGTATGAAGTAAAAAATTAAACTTTTACTTTAAGTATATTTCTGTAACAACCCAGCGTTTTCGGCCCCGAAAATCGATATAAATACCTTTACCGTATCTCATACTGATCCTCCAAGCACCGAAAAACACTGAATAGTTTAGAAAGAATTTAGAGGGTGAGATAAGAAGGAAAGAAATTTTAGAATAGAAGAAAGAAGAAGAACATCACATCAGAACTCACAGCGGAACAGATAAAATATAATATCAAATATACAAAAGAATTTTGTATACATACCAATCATCAGAGTTTAACATATAACTGCACAGCTGAATTAGCTTTATATAACTAGTGGTGAAGCCGCCTGCTTCCAGCTTCTGAGACTCCAAGCGAACCTAACCTGTACATATGCTTGGTCTGACCCTAGCACATTTGATTTAAAACAAAATACACCGGGTCAGTCTGGAATACTATCAGTGATAAATTCACAGAACACACATACTAGTTTAACTTTTGAAAATCCTTTCTGAAACAAAGGATAATAATAAGACCAGTCCACACATAAACACGGATGTTTTTTACCTTACTATAACCCAAACCATTTCTCAAAATCATAGTTTGTTCTGATATTATCATAATGTATAAATACAAGTAATTATCAATCTAGTGGAACGCTTGCATCTCACGCTCCACATATATAGTATACAATCAAAACCGCGGGTGCTTATTGAATTTTTGATCTCCAACCTTGACAAGGTATGGGACCACCTACCGATAGTGTATCTCTAGAGGCGAATACACTGGGTTCAACAAGAACATCTTGCAACCCGGCCCTCACATGACCGACCACTCATTTCATTTGAGTGTATCGAATGTATATCACCGACGGTTGGGCTCAAACCACTGTCTCCCGATAAGGGACAGCATCAAACATAGATTAAGAAGCAATAGGAATTTCTCTAGATAGGTGATCATACATCCTAATGGGAGCGACCCACATAGCCATGCTGCCTGCCCGATTTTTGTCATTTCCGGTTGATGAGGCTTGAGGTCAGAACACATCTGGTCATCATATACTTTGAATGCCACATCTTCAGATCCGCCAGATCACACTGATTGACATCCACAAACATACTCTATCTATCTGGCTAGAGAATGACCATTTCTCCGCCTTCAGCTATGGTATGTTTGGAGAAATCAACGCATGTAAATCCTTTTGGAAATACTCTGTCAGACATCCTTCCATACAAGTCATCCGGGAACAGGATGAACCGAAGGTACTCCCCTACTGCATCTCATATAGGAATCACCCCAAGAATCAGTAGCGAGAAGTCCTTGCAACCTGTAGATTCCAACCACGACAGAACCATAGTTTGTCTCTGGCCGCTAAACCGAAGATTTTTAGCAGTCTTTCCGCTTATGAAAATCCAAAGTCTTTAATGCTCCATCACGATCATCTTCTGATCTCTACACGTATTTGTTGGTCGGAATGGTTTTCGAATATAATTCGACCCCGGACTTTCCATACCAACAATCGTAGTGGTCATCTTTAATAGTCAGTGTTTTAACTATCGAATAACGATAGTGTGCATATAATGGGTTTTGCTGATTCAATACTTAACACAACTTGACCCTTTTTAAAACATAATTAACGATATAAACCAAATTTTCTCTGATTAACTCTGATTGATTTACTTTGATCGATTAACTCTAATTTGACTAACTCGACTGGACTAACTCGACTTGATTACTACTATCGATTAATTAATATTTGACTTAACTCCATCCGCTCGACTCTAGATCGCAGCGATCACAATGGTTACGCCTGATTCCCTCAGGAAACATCCGACCGCTGTAAGCAATCTGCAGTGCTGCGAATTACGCTAGCAGTCGTACGCAATGGAAACTTCCCTAGATAACTTGGTTTAATTAACTCTAACTATATTCGATCAACTCTAATTGACTAACAAATGTTTACTATAATTTGAAAATAACATTCATGTTTCTTTTGAACTCATATCGTAGTATTATTTAATTTCCAAAACCTTGCATCAGAGTTTGATATTCTTGTATAGCATAAAACCAATCCCAACACTTCACTCGTTCCAAACTAATTCTATTCCTTGATAATAGTGAAGCCAACCAAGTTGGGGTATTTTAGTTGCCTCTTAGACCTTGATCAACAACGTTCTTACCTCATAATAATGTTAGTTCGTCACTTAACCACCGACACTAAATCTCGTTTCAAATCTTGATTTCAAACTTGGGTTTACAAAACCTTTCCTTACATTTGAAATCCTTGTTCGAATATCCCATCACTTAATTCCTGTAAAGTATTATTCCAATTTGAATTCACCTTGCTTAATTTGAAACATTAAGTAAACCCTGATTTAAATCTTTATACTTACCTACCAACTTCATCAACCAAGTTTGTCGAACACTTGGGTCATAAAACATTCCATAATCTCTTAATCGAATATATCTCCAACTAATTATTTCTTACTCGATTTCAAATTGAATTCATTACTTTAAATCATTTTAAATTAAAAGGATAATTAGTTTTACCATTAACCATATTAAAATATAGTTAACTTTGCCCCAAAACCAAAATATGATTATTATTACTTTTACAAGCTTACTCAAAATAATTTAGGTTATTAACAATACCCGGTTCAATATTCTCTTTAGATTTTTAGTTAATCGAAGATTAACTATGCACTAACTCTACTCGTTACACTTTAACGAATATTTAAATCCATATCTATCCCTTTGTCTATTTTATTCGAAAACGGTGGATTTTATCAACCGTATATACATCAGTTGACAGTGAACTGAATTTCCTTTGTCATTTCCCTTTCCTTAAATTAATCAAACAACTTAATTGATTAAAAATCAACCTTTAATTGTTTGAAAACAAATTGTCAAATTTAACCAACCCGCAGGTAAAACCTTTGGTTTTTCTCTGCTTTCAACACTGGTATAATCCATTTAAATAACCCTTTAAACCCGATTAAAAATAGATATTTATAATTTCCATTTAAATCCCTTATATAATTTTATTTAAAACTTAATTCCAGTTATAAAATAACTTATAACTCTAACACTGCGTCGATTCACCCAACAGTCAACTGACGTCAGAAACAACACATTCTAGACCGTTCACTGCCAATTACCGAATCAACATTGTCGGTTGATTTTAAACACAACACAGGTGCGTATCTATTCAACCATCAATATACAGACAGGTTTTGGTGTCAGTCAAGGTGAACAATTCATATATATGCATAACAAACAAAAAATAGTTAATTTGAGGAATCCGGTCGGATCCCTCCAACCTGTCCTTCTCGGCATCACAGATGTAAGTTGATAACAATATGCGAATTAAATAATTGGCAGAATATAAATAACTGTAACCATCAAACAACAACAAACAACTTGCATCCATCGCATCTAATCAACCAATTTAAACTGTTAACTGTAAAATATATTTCACTGTGAATGTACCACATCAAAGGATTCTAGAAGGTGTGAGAATTAACTCACCAGAGTTTGTTCTGGTCGACGGTTGACGCGTTTGTCGCTTCTAATTTGGGACGACCGTCCAAAATTAGCTGAATTTTTAACAGCGTCAGATTGACTCCTAGTCAGTGCCATCGGATAGGTCTCGTCCCTGCGATCGCAACGGATCTTGTTTCGTTAAATTTCGTTAACATATGCAATAGTTATGCTATTTACAATATTTACCTAATTTAAATGAATATGTATTTAATTTAATTAATTAAATTATTTTTATCTTAATTATTTCCTAATTGCGTTATTAGCCAAATTACCTTCTCTGCCCTTCTAAAAAAATCCTACTTTCCCATCTCTAGCCAAATCCAATTTTTAAAATTGAAAAACCATTTTAATATTAATTAAATTTAATTTTCAAATTTTTTTTTAAAAATAAACATTTAATTATAAATTAAAAATTATAACCGCATTAAAAATCTGCTGTAACTCAATTTAAAGTATTTTTCGATAAGAATCCAACGGTCCTTGTTTCGTGGAAATCCGATTGTTTTGGAAAAGTTATAAGCTTTTAAAGTTTAAAGTTAAAAATTACGAAAATGCCCCGGTCTATTTTAAATTCAAATTAAATTTTAATTTTAAATTTAAATTAACCATCCCATCCGTCGGGTCAGTTAGGGATAGCCAGGCAGAGCAAGAAACTATATTTTCCAAACTCAAGCCTTAGACACCGTCCTCTCTGTCACCCTTAGAATGTTCCGATATTTCTTTTTACAAATTCTATTTTAATTATAATATATTAATATATATATATATATATTACCAAAATAAATAAATAAATAAATATTATTTAAAAACTTACCCCGTGAAGCCCAAGCCTCTGCCTAAGAGTCCCTAGCTCCCCGTCTTGCCCTCCTTTCTCCCTTTCTTCCTTTTCCCTACTTTTCTATTATTTTATTATTATTTTTGTCATTGCCAAAGCTTGAAAGTGGAGGAGGAGGAGTGATTTTAAAATGAGGGGAGGGGGCTATTTATAGCCGAAGACGTCATATGGATTACTTAGGTGGCGCGAATCCAACGCTCGAAAATGGACGGCTAGGATTAATCCTTAAATTAATTAAATTATTAATAAATTTAGTAATTCATGAATAGTAAAGTGTGTTTTCTCAACCCTATTCGGACGTTAATTTGACTTACTTATTGATGCTTTATCCAAAATCTTTTTCAACCATGTTGTTCAATTTTTCTTGCTCTTCAAAAATATATAAAAATATTTCAAATTCGAATTCGTTTGATCTTTCAAATAATTTAAATTCAAATTCAAAATAGTGTTTTGTGTTAGTTTCAACATCTTCCGGTCTCATGTTGGAGTATCAAACGTTAACGGTTTTCAGAAATTCTTCCACCATCTGGTCCGGTGTTTAACGTACTTCAATCCTATGTATTCAAATCAAAAATCGGAGTTCGTTTAGATTTTCAAATAATTTATTTAAATTTTGTTTCCTTAATAATTTTCTATATCCGTTATAGGATTTTCCCAGACTTCATATATAGCTAATATCCTATGTTTAGAATTTTCCTTGATAGGTCTCAGGTTCCAGTTTTGCCGTTACCATTAGCAAATTCCAATTACCGTCAAAAATTAGTTCAAATTTTGGCCTTTTATTTTTTTCTTTTCCACATACGGGTTTCATTTTTGACATAACTTGGTTGGTTACCTAACTTCATCATTTCGGATTTAATGAAACTGATTTCATCGAAATCCGAGTTCGTTAGCTACTACTTCCTTTGTAAACGTACTATTTTTAATTCAAAATTTATCCTTTTATACTGCCAGTTCACATTATATTGCAGATCCACTAAATTTCTACCATTTCGGAATAAATATTATTATATTAATAAAATATTCAAAATTATTGAAATTAAACCATTTAAAATTCCAAAACAATATAAAAAAGCATTTTTAAATATTAAACTAAATGGTCAAAAATCTGGGCCGTTACATTCCTTCCCCCTTAAAATAATTTCGTCCTCGAAATTGCTAAGGCAGAAAGAATGTTGCAAATCCGCTATCTTACAAATATATTTAATTTAGAATCGATTTTATTTTCAAAATTAATCAAATCAGTTTTAAAAGCAATTTATTTCAACTAATCAAATTTTCAAAAATCTTCGAAAATATTCCAACACCTTAAATTTTGGAAAATTTTTGGCAGAGTCTCCCCTGTACGGAGGGCATCTGCAATATCGCAGATTCGAGAAATATATATTCATCGACCAACACGGTCGGAAAATTTAAAAATTCAAACCCAAAATCCAAATAAAAACCAAAATTTTATATTTTGCATAGGCGTACCTTTTTGTGAGCGTTATTATGCGATAAGCGATATATATTATACTCGAGCCTGCTTAACTGTTATGCAACTCTATTCAAACTGGAGACGATTAACTCCAGAATTCCTCTTTGATAAGTTTTAAAACTGAATTGGCACTTCTGTACCCATTCTCAACTCAAATAAACTTCATCCGTTCCCAAAACAAATATCAGTTTGGTTTAAAATATCCATATTATCCATTGTGACCAATTCTACTCACATGAGAATTTATTTATAATCGCTTCTTGACCAATCCCTTTATTCCTTTCATTAAGCTTGGATTGATTCTTCCTCCATTTATTCATTTCAGATTGGTTTCAACCAAGTCCAAATTTATATTCATATTCAAGTTCATATTAATGAAATCGAACACACAATCCAAACATATCATTCAACTTTACATCTAACTAATTGTGAATTTTTTCTACTATCCATCCAACACATCAACAACCAAGGTATAACAATCCAACCAAAACATTTTGACTTAACATTAACATTCATTATTTGTTTTCATTTTGGTTTCACATATCGATACATATCAGATCGATTTTTAATCCAATTATTAATTTGATTACTCAATTCCAAATATATTTTATTCCAACACTATCTATTTATAATTTAACTCGACTTAACTAAGTTAAGTCGTATTCCTTACTTAGTTTTAACCCCATAGATACCTCAATAATACGATAAATTAATTTCCTTTTTATACAAAAATATAATTTGGATAAAATTATTTCATTTACCCTGTTTACAAAATATTTGAAAATAATTTATATTCAAATTACAAATACGCGCTCTCATATACAGACCCATACTCAAATTAGGGCATTGCTAACCCCATCTCTATTGAGTTACACCACAGAATCAAGGTTATCTCTAAACCAATAGCTCTGATACCACTGCAACGACCCAGCGTTTTCAAAATCGATTTAAATACCTTTACCGTATCTCATACCGATCCTCCAAGCACCGAAAAACACTGAATAGTTTAGAAAGAATTTAGAGGGTGAGATAAGAAATAAAGAAATTTTAGAATAGAAGAAAGAAGAAGAACATCACATCAGAACTCACAGCGGAACAGATAAAATATAATATCAAATATACAAAAGAATTTTGTATACATACCAATCATCAGAGTTTAACATATAACTGCACAGCGGAATTAGCTTTATATAACTAGTGGTGAAGCCGCTTGCTTCCAGCTTCTGAGACTCCAAGCGAACCTAACATGTACATATGCTTGGTTTGACCCGAGCACATTTGATTTAAAACAAAATACACCGGGTCAGTCTGAAATACTATCAGTGATAAATTCACAGAACACACACTGCTTTTACTTTGGAAAATCCTTTCTGAAACAAAGGATAATAGTAAGACCAGTCCACACATAAACACAGACGGTTTTTACCTTACTATAACCCAAACCATTTCTCAAAATCATAGTTTGTTCTGATATTATCATATTGTCTAAATACAAGTAATTATCAATCTAGTGGAACGCTTGCATCTCACACTCCACATATATAGTATACAATCAAAACCGCGGGTGCTTATTGGATTTTTGATTTCCAACCTTGACAAGGTATGGGACCACCTGCCGATAGTGTATCTCTAGAGGCGAATGCACTGGGTTCAACAAGAACATCTTGCAACCCGGCCCTCACATGACCGATCACTCATTTCGCTTGAGTGCATCGAATGTATAACACCGACGGTTGGGCTCAAACCACCGTCTCCCGATAAGGGACAGCATCGAACATAGATTAAGAAGCAATAGGAATTTATCTAGATAGGTGATCATACATCCTAATGGGAGCGACCCAAATAGCCATGCCGCCTGCCCGATTTTTGTCATTTCCGGTTGATGAGGCTTGAGGTCAGAACACATCTGGTCATCATATACTTTGAATGCCACATCGTCAGATCCGCCAGATCACACTGATTGACGTCCACAAACATACTCTAGCTATCTGGCTAGAGAATGACCATTTCTCCGCCATCAGCTATGGTACGTTTGGAGAAATCAATGCATGTAAATCCTTTTGGAAATACTCTATCAGACATCCGTCCATACAAGTCATCCAGGAACTCGATGAACCGAAGGTACTCTCCTACTACATCTCATATAGGAATCACCCCAAGAATCAGTAGCGAGAAGTCCTTGCCACCTGTAGATTCCAACCACGACAGAACCACAGTTTATCTCTGACCGCTAAACCGGAGATTTTTACAGTCCTTCCGCTTATGAAAATCCAGTCTTCAATGCTCCATCACGATCATCTTCTGATCTCTACACGTATTTGTTGGTCGGAATGGTTTTCGAATATAATTCGATCCCGGACTTTCCATACCAACAATCGTATCGGTCAACTTCGATAGTCAGTGTTTTAACTATGGAATAACGATAGTGTGCATACAATGGGTTTTGCTGATTCAATACTAAACACAACTTGACCCCTTTTAAAACATACTTAACGATATAAACCAAATTTTCTCTGTTTAACTCTGATTGATTTACTTTGATCGATTAACTCTAATTTGACTAACTCGACCTATTTAACTCGACTAGACTAACTCGACTTGATTACTACTATCGATTAATTAATACTTGACTTAACTCCATCCGCTCGACTCTAGATCGCAGCGATCACAATGGTTACGCCAAATTCCCTCAGGAAACATCCGACCACCGTAAGCTATCTGCAGTCCTGCGAATTACGCTAGCAGTCGTACGCAATGGAAACTTCCCTAGATAACTTGGTTTGACTAACTCTAGCTATATTCGATCAACTCTAATTGACTAAAAAATGTTTACTATAATTTGAAAACAACATTCTTATTTCTTTTGAACTCATATCGTAGTATTATTTAATTTCCAAAACCTTGCATCAAAGTTTGATATTCTCGTATAGGATATAACCAATCTCAACACTTCACTCGTTCCAAACTAATTCTATTCCTTGATAATAGTGAAGCCAACCAAGTTGGGGTATTTTAGTTGCCTCTCAGACCTTGATCAACAACGTTCTTACCTCAGAATAATGTTAGTTCCTCACTTAACCACCGACACTAAATCTCGTTTCAAATCATGATTTCAAACTTGGGTTTACAAAACCTTTCCTTACATTTGAAATCCTTGTTTGAATATCCCATCACTTAATTCCTGTAAAGTATCATTCCAATTTGAATTCGCCTTTCTTAATTTGAAACATTAAGTAAACCCTGATTTAAATCTTTATACTTACCTACCAACTTCATCTACCAAGTTTGTCGAACACTTGGGTCATAAAACATTCCATAATCCCTTAATCGAATTTATCTCCAACTAATTATTTCTTACTCGATTTCAAATTGAATTCATTACTTTAAATCATTTTAAATTAAAAGGATAATTAGTTTTACCATTAACCATATTAAATTATAGTTAACTTTGCCCCAAAACCAAACTAGGATTATTATTACTTTTACAAGCTTACTCGAAATAATTTAGGTTATTAACAATACCTAGTTCAATATTCTCTTTAGATTTTTAGTTAATCGAAGATTAACTATGCTCTAACTCTACTCGTTACACTTTAACGAATGTTTAAATCCATATCTATCCCTTTGTCTATTTTATTCAAAAACGGTGGATTTTGTCAATCGTATATATATATATATATATATATATATATATATATATATATATATATATATATATATATATATATATCAGTTAACAGTGAACTGAATTTCCTTTGTCATTTCACTTTTGTTAAATTAATCAAATAACTTAGTTGATTAAAAATCAACCTTTAATTGTTTGAAAACAAATTGTCAAATTTAACCAACCCACAGGTAAAACCTTGGGTTTTTCTCTGCTTTCAACACTGGTATAATCCATTTAAATAACCCTTTAAACCCGATTAAAAATAGATATTTAAAATTTCCATTTAAATCCCTTATATAATTTTATTTAAAACTTAATTCCAGTTATAAAATAACTTATAACTCTAACACTGCGTCGATTCACTCAAAAGTCAACTAACGTCAGAAACAACACATTCTAGACCGTTCACTGCCAATTACCAAATCAACACTGTCGGTTGATTTAAAACACAACACAGGTGCGTATCTATTCAACCATCAACATACAGACAGGTTTTGGTGTCAGTCAAGGTGAAAAATTCATATATATGCATAACAAACAAAAGATAGTTAATTTGAGGAATCCGGTCGGATCCCTCCAACCTGTCCTTCTCTGCATCACAGATGTAAGTTGATAACAATATGCGAATTAAATAATTGGCAGAATATAGATAACTGCAACAATCAAACAACAACAAACAACTAGCATCCATCGCATCCAATCAAACAATTTAAACTGTTAACTGTAAAATGTATTTTACTGTGAATGTACCACATCACAGGATTCCAGAAGGTGTGAGAATTAACTCACCAGAGTTTGTTCTGGTCGACGGTTGACGCGTTTGTCGCTTCTAATTTGGGACGACCGTCCAAAATTAGTTGAATTTTCAATAGCGTCAGATTGACTCCTAGTCAGTGCCATCGGATAGGTCTCGTCCCTGCGATCCCAATGGATCTTGTTTCGTTAAATTTCGTTAACATATGCAAAAGTTATGCAATTTACAATATTGACCTAATTTAAATGAATTTATATTTAATTTAATTAATTAAGTTATTTTTATCTTAATTATTTCCTAATTGCGTTATTAGCCAAATTACCTTCCCTGCCCTTCTAAAAAAATCCTACTTTCCCATCTCTAGCCATATCCAATTTTTAAAATTGAAAAACCATTTTACTATTAATTAAATTTAATTTTCAAATTTTTTTTTAAAATATTCATTTATTTATAACTTAAAAATTATAACCCGGATCAAAAATCTGCTGTAACTCATTTTAAAGTATTTTTTGATAAGAATCCAACGGTCCTTATTTCGTGGAAATCCGACTTGTTTTGGAAAAGTTATAAGCTTTTAAAGTTTACAGTTAAAAATTACGAAAATGCCCCTGGTCTATTTTAAATTCAAATTAAATTCAAATTAAATTCAAATTAAATTCAAATTAAATTTTAAATTTAAATTTAAATTAACCATCCCATCCGTCGGGTCAGTTAGGGATAGTCAGGGAGAGCAGGAAACTATATTTTCCAAACTCAAGCCCTAAACACTATCCTCTCTGTCACCCTTAGAATGTTCCGATATTTATTTTTACAAATTCTATTTTAATTAATATATATATATATATATATATATATATATATATATATATTGCCAAAATAAATAAATAAATAAATAAATATTATTTAAAAACTTACCCCGTGAAGCCCAAGCCTCTGCCTAAGAGTCCCTAGCTCCCCGTCTTGCCCTCCTTTCTCGCTTTCTTCCTTTTCCCTATTTTTCTATTATTTTATTATTATTTCTGTCATTGCCAAAGCTTGAAAGTGGAGGAGGAGGAGTGAGTTTAAAATGATTGGGGGGGGGGGGCTATTTATAGCCGAAGAAGTCATATGGAATACTGAGGTGGCGCGAATCCAACGGTCGAAAATGGATGGATAGGACTAATCCTTAAATTAATTAAATTATTAATAAATTTAATAATTTATGAATAGTAAAGTGTGTTTTCTCAACCTTATTCGGACGTTAATTTGACTTATTTATTGATGCCTTATCCAAAATCTTTTTCAACCATGTTGTTCAATTTTTCTTGCTCTTCAATAATATATAAAAATATTTCAAATTCGAATTCTTTTGAACTTTCAAATAATTTAAATTCAAATTCAAAATATTGTTTTGTGTTAGTTTCAACATCTTCCGGTCCCATGTTGGAGTATCAAACGATAACGGTTTTCAGAAATTCTTCCACCATCTGGTCCGGTTTTTAACGTAATTCAATCCTATGTATTCAAATCAAAAATCGGAGTTCGTTTAGATTTTCAAATAATTTATTTAAATTTTGTTTCCTTAATAACTTTCTATATCCATTATAGGATTTTCCCAGACTTCATATATAGCTAATATCCTATGTTTAGAATTTTCCTGGATAGGTCTCAGGTTCCAGTTTTGTCGTTACCATTAGCAAATTCCAATTACCATCAAAAATTAGTTCAAATTTTGGCCTTTTATTTTTTTCTTTTCCACATACGGATGTCATTTTTGACGTAACTTGGTTGGTTACCTAATTTTATCATTTCGGATTTAATGAAACTGATTTCATCGAAATCCGAGTTCGTTAGCTACTACTTCCTTTGTAAACGTACTATTTTTAATTCAAAATTTATCCTTTTATACTGTCAGTTCATATTATATTGTAGATCCACTAAATTTCTACCGTTTCAGAATAAAATATTATTATATTAATAAAATATTCAAAATTATAGAAATTGAACCATTTAAAATTCCTAAACAATATATAAAAAAAACATTTTTAAATATTAAACTAAATGGTCAAAAATCTGGGCTGTTACATTCCGTCCCCCTTAAAATAATTTCATCCTTGAAATTGCTAAGGCAAAAAGAATGTTGCAAATCCACTATCTTTACAAATATATTTAATTTAGAATCGATTTTATTTTCAAAATTAATCAAATCAGTTTTAAAAGCAATTTATTTTAAGTAATCAAATTTTCAAAAATCTTCAAAAATATTCCAACACCTTAAATTTTGGAAAATTTTTGGCAGAGTCTCCCCTGTACGGAGGGCATCTGCAATATCGCAGATTCAAGAAATATATATTTATCGACCAACACGGTCGGAAAATTTAAAAATTCAAACCCAAAATCCAAATAAAAACCAAAATTTTATGTTTTGCGTAGGCTTACCTTTTTGTGAGCGTTATTATGCGATAAGCGATATATATTATACTCGAGCCTGCTTAACTGTTATGCAACTCTATTCAAACTGGAGACGATTAACTCTAGAATTCCTCTTTGATAAGTTTTAAAACTGAATTGGCACTTCTGTACCTGTTCTCAACTCAAATAAACTTCATCCATTCCCAAAACAAATATCAGTTTGGTTTAAAATTTTCATATTATCCATTGTGACCAATTCTACTCACATGAGAATTTATTTATAATCGCTTCTTGACCAATCCCTTTATTCCTTTCATTAAGCTTGGATTGATTCTTCCTCCATTTATTCATTTCAGATTGGTTTCAACCAAGTCCAAATTTATATTCATATTCAAGTTCATATTAATGAAATCGAACACACAATCCAAACATATCATTCAACTTTACATCTAACTGTTGGTGAATTTTTTATACTATCCATCCAACACATCAACAACCAAGGTATAACAATCCAACCAAAACATTTTGACTTAACATTAACATTCCTTATTTGTTTCCATTTTGGTTTCACATATCGACACTTATCTGATCGATTTTTAATCCAATTACTAATTTGATTACTCAATTCCAAATATTTTTTATTCCAACACAATCTATTTATAATTTAACTCGACTTAACTAAGTTAAGTCGTATTCCATACTTAGTTTTAACCCCATAGATACCTCAATAATACAATAAATTAATTTCCTTTTTATACAAAAAATATAATTTGGATAAAATTATTTCATTTACCCTCTTTACAAAATATTTGAAAATAATTTATATCCAAATTACAAATACGTGCTCTCATATACAAACCCATACTCAATCTAGGGCATTGCTAACCCCATCTCTATTGAGTTACACCACAGAGTCAAGGTTATCTCTAAACCAACAGCTCTGATACCACTGTAACGACCCAGCGTTTTCGGCCCCGAAAATCGATATAAATACCTTTACCGTATCTCATACTGATCCTCCAAGCACCGAAAAACACTGAATAGTTTAGAAAGAATTTAGAGGGTGAGATAATAAAGAAAGAAATTTTAGAATAGAAGAAAGAAGAAAAACATCACATCAGAACTCACAGCGGAACAGATAAAATATAATATCAAATATACAAAAGAATTTTGTATACATACCAATCATCAGAGTTTAACATATAACTGCACAACGGAATTAGCTTTATATAACTAGTGGTGAAGCCGTTTGCTTCCAGCTTCTGAGACTCCAAGCGAACCTAACCTGTACATATGCTTGTTCTGACCCGAGCACATTTGATTTAAAACAAAATACACCGGGTCAGTCTGGAATACTATCAGTGATAAATTCACAGAACACACACACTGGTTTAACTTTGGAAAATCCTTTCTGAAACAAAGGATAATAGTAAGACCAGTCCATACATAAACACGGACAGTTTTTACCTTACTATAACCCAAACCATTTCTCAAAATCATAGTTTGTTCTGATATTATCATAATGTCTAAATACAAGTAATTATCAATCTAGTGGAACGCTTGCATCTCACGCTCCACATATATAGTATACAATCAAAACCGCGGGTGCTTATTGGATTTTTGATTTCCAACCTTGATAAGGTATGGGACCTCCTGCCGATAGTGTATCTCTAGAGGCGAATACACTGGGTTCAACAAGAACATCTTGCAACCCGGCCCTCACATGACCAACCACTCATTTCACTTGAGTGTATCTAATGTGTAACACCGACGGTTGGGCTCAAACCATCGTCTCCCGATAAGGGATAGCATCGAACATAGATTAAGAAGCAATAGGAATTTCTCTAGATAGGTGATCATACATCCTAATGGGAGCGACCCACATAGCCATGCTGCCTGCCAAATTTTTGTCATTTCCGGTTGATGAGGCTTGAGGTCAGAACGCATCCGGTCATCATATACTTTGAATGCTACATCGTCAGATCCGCCAGATCAACTGATTGACATCCACAAACATACTCTAGCTATCTGGCTAGGGAATGACCATTTCTCCGCCATCAGCTATGATACGTTTGGAGAAATCAAAGCATGTAAATCCTTTTGGAAATACTCTGTCAGACATCCGTCCGTACAAGTCATCCAGGAACAGGATGAACCTAAGGTACTCTCCTACTGCATCTCATATAGGAATCACCCCAAGAATCAGTAGCGAGAAGTCCTTGCAACCTGTAGATTCCAACCACGACAGAACCACAGTTTATCTCTGGCCGCTAAACCGGAGATTTTTAGCCGTCCTTCCGCTTATGAAAATCCACAGTCTTCAATGCTCCATCACGATCATCTTCTGATCTTTACACGTATTTGTTGGTCGGAATGGTTTTCGAATATAATTCGATCCTAGACTTTCCATACCAACAATCGTATTGGTCAACTTCAATAGTCAGTGTTTTAACTATCGAATAACGATAGTGTGCATACAATGGTTTTTGCTGATTCAATAATTAACACAACTTGACCCCTTTTAAAACATACTTAACGATATAAACCAAATTTTCTCTGATTAACTCTGATTGATTTACTTTGATCGATTAACTCTAATTTGACTAACTCGACCTATTTAACTCGACTAGACTAACTCCACTTGATTACTACTATCGATTAATTAATACTTGACTTAACTCCATCCGCTCGACTCTAGATCGCAGCGATCACAATGGTTACGCCTGATTCCCTCAGTAGATATCCGACCGCCGTAGGCTATCTGCAGTGCTGCGAATTACGCTAGCAGTCGTACGCAATGGAAACTTCCCTAGATAACTTGGTTTGACTAACTCTAACTATATTCAATCAACTCTAATTGACTAGCAAATGTTTACTATAATTTGAAAACAACATTCTTATTTCTTGTAACGACCCGGGTTTTTGAACGATTAGTTTTAAATATTTAATATCGTTTTAAATATTGTGTTGATAATATAAAAAAATAAATAAATTATATTGGATTATCGATTAAATAATCGAAATACGATTTATTTTGATAATTATCGTAATATGAAACAGTAACAATTGAATTCAGAGTTAAAACTGTATCAAAACAATTCTATAGATTGATATAAATTCCATTTGAATTAGAATGATAATAGTAATTTATTATCGGCGAATTTAATTGTTTAAAAATCAATTTATATTTTATATCGAGTTTAATTTAAATTCATTAATTTAAATTGTTCTCTCTTTTAACAGTCAAATTGAATTTTAGAACTGGTCCCGTTAAGTTCATAATATCGTATAAACTTGAAGACGTCAGTTGTTATGTGTCGATAAGGGTTCGGAACCCCAAAATGTAATTTAAACGGATAAATAAAAAAAAATATTCGAAGCAAAATCTTTTCAAAATCTACAAGCCGACCTATCTCTTTAAAAGTATGCAGCTTGTTTTCTCGAGCAGTAAGAGTTGTCTCCTGTTTTCAATATCAGGCAGACATGATTTTAATGGCACGTACATTTGTTTCTTTCCCTTCGCTTATATAAGCTATCGCGCCCCTCCCATCTTCATACACAAATCAATTCACGATACCCTTCTACTTTATCTTCCTTTAGTGCCTTCAGTAATCGGAAAACAACCGGAGTCATCTCCATTTTTATTTCTTCAACAATTCGTAACAAATCAAATACTCAGTGAAAGTCAGCAATTCCAGACCCTTTGACCTCGTATGGAGGTAAGCTTCCCATCGACACTCGATTCAGGGCAGCAAAGTCGGGATTCGATTTCGGGGTTTTAGCGACGGGGTTTCTCTGTTCGAACTTGTATGCGTGGCAAGAGGTAGCTCGCGACTGAGAAGGGCAGTGTCTGGAGGTTTATCTTGAAGTCGTGATGTAGTTGGGAGTTCGCGATGAAGGTTTAGGTGGGAGTTTGACATCGCATGGAAGCTGGGTAGTTCGGTTTCGAACCTGGGAGTCACCAATAGGGTTCGCGATGATTTTGGGGGCACGATGTCAACAAGCTTGGTCGGATTTTGGGAGTACGGTGTTGAGTACAACAGGGTAGTGCGATGGGGTTAGCTGCGATAACTGGAGGGCGACAGTTGAAGAGGAGAAGTCAATCAGTGAGTTTCAAAGCTGATGGGTTTTCTGGCAGTCCGACAACAGTGAAGAAGAAGTACAGTTTGGGAATGGAGATTGTATGTGAACTGTTCGATGAATTGTCTGAGTATGAATGAGGCAATTTTTGGGCTATTTTTGGTAGGAGTGATCGTTGGTTGTGGAGTCGTTTCAGGTTAGCTTCGTAGTTGTTCGGGAAATAAGGTATACACCTTCTCGAAATTTTCTTTTATACATAAAAGGATTTATTTATGTTATTAATAAATTTAATATAGGTAAATGTTTAATCGTTAAAATTAAAATAAATAATCGTAGGTTCAAGATAAATGATTTGAATAGATTTGAAACTGAGAAGACGCAGCATTTTACCGGATATTCAGTAAAGGAAGAATGAGGTGAGTAAGTCTCACTCACCTTTAGAATTATTTTTATTTCATTAAAAATAATTGTTTGTTGCTTGTGTGAATGTTTTTTGGTTGTTTTATATATATTAGTTATTTAGGCTATATATATATTGGGTTGATTGATTGGTTGGATTCCCGCAGTCTCATTAGCGGATGCCCGCGGTACCATGGCGGATGATTACCCTATACGCCTCACGCTATGATTAGTGGATGACCTTCTATACCGCGATATTCTGCCACGAAGCAGAATGGGTATTATTTATGTGCTAACGTCTGTGAATGCAGGGAAACAGGTTGGAGGAATCCAACAGGATTCCTAAAAAAATATATTATCTGTTTGCTGTTTGTTTGATTTCATATATATTCATATATGATGTGTTAAAAATCAAATGAATGAAAATTGGTTGATTTGATTGTTTAAAATATCACTGGGCTTGAATATTGATTTATAAAAATATCGTGGAAGGGATATTTGAGATTAAAAGAGAAAATTCTATTTTTCTAAAATAGAATTTGAATTTAAAATGGAATAAAAATATTTAACTTGTTTTAAAAGGAATAAAACAAGTAATTCATTTATACACAAAGTTTTAAATGAAGTGAAAAGAATTATCATTGGACAATTCAAAAGTAAAGTATAAGTGTGAATTTGTTAAGGGGAAATCTATTTTTCCAAAGTAGAAAATATTTATTTCAAAGGAAATTGGAAGCGATACTTTGTTTAAAAATATAAACAAGTAAAATAAAAGGGAATTTGAATAAAGAGAAATTTGAAAAGAAGTTTGAATATTTGAATTCAAATAGAATTTAAAAGAAGTTTTGAATATTTGGATTTCAAATAGAAACCCAAATGGAGTTAAATATTTAAATTCAATTATGAATTTCAAATATAGGTATTCATATATAAAAAAAAGGATTTGAATATAGAAATTAAAGTGGAATTTAAATCAAGAAAATAAAGTATGGTATTTGAATTCAACGAGATATAAATATGGTATTTAAATTCAAAAAGAATTTAAATATGGCATTTGAATTCAAGGAAAATTTAAATATGGAATTTGAGTCCAAGGAGAATCAATATGGAATTTGAGTTAAAAGGAGTTTTAAATACTCAGAATTCAAAAAGAGTTGGAATATTTGGGAATTCAAATAAAAGTAGAAATAAGGTTTGAATAATAGAAATTGGAAGAGAATTTGAGAATTTGAATTATATAATTCAAATGGAATTTAGAACATAGAATTTGAAATAGAATTCAAATAGAATTCAAATATGGGATTTGAATATAGCAATTCAAATAGAATTTGAATAAATGAACTTGAATATAGAATTTCAAGGTCGAATTATAATGAAATTTGAAATATTGAATTCAAGAGAATTGAATATGGTTTTGAATTTAGAATTCAAAGAAGAATCGAATATAAACTTCAAATATAATCGAAATAGAGTTTGAATATATAACTCGAATGGAATTGAATATGAAGTTTGAATAGAGATTTGAAATAGAAATTCAAGTATTGAATTTGAATATCAAATAGAAAAGGAATTGGGATTTGAAAATAGAATTCAAAAGTGAGATTGGAATTTGAATCAAGAAATTCAAATAGAGGAAAATGGAGTTTGAATATTAGAAATTCAAATGGAGTTAAAATGGAGTTGGATTCATTTTAACGGAAGTTTAAAAGTTTATATATATAAATATAAATAAAACGAACTCGCCGCAGCGCTGCAGTTCGTAAATTGGCGACTCGAACTTCAATTGAGTATACAGGACTCAATTGAAGTCGAAATTCTTTGAAACAAGAATCGTCAGGACCGGTTGAATAATAGTTTTCTAATGGAAGAGAAAAATCTGGATTTCGTCGAATAGATTTTGAGTTATGTCAAAAATCAATTTTTTTTAAAAGTGCAGCGCTAGAAACCATTAAAACCATAATGGATTTTATATAACAAATATAGGGATTTTTAAGCAAATAAAGATCCGAATTTTCCAATTAAAAACCTGGTCTTGAGTTAGAACATAAAGGTGAACTCAAGTGAAGTAAGAAAAGTGATTTTTGAAACAATAATCATATTTTTGATTATTGAATAGAATTAACTAAATCAAAGAAGAATTAGTTAATCGAGTGGTGAATTGAAATCGAACTTTGGAAATTGAATTTTTGAATTGTAAACATATATTTGAAATCAAATATAGAACTTAAATTAAAATTTGAATTCAATTAGTTGATAAGTAAGTTGAAAGATATTTGAAACGTGTTATATTCATATATACAAGCGAAATGGGCAAAGAGTTAGTTAAAGAGTTACTTTAACGAATTGAGTCAAACGAGTGTATGAAGTTGAAATGAATTGTACAGGTATAGATATACCGGAGACAGTTATGGGATAAAGTGATGAAGGTATATAATTAGTGTGCTCGACAAAAGGTACATGTTTAATTCATATATGAGATTTTATGCGCCGTATCGGCAAGCCGCTTGGCTTTTTCTTTTTCTTTTTGAAATGAGAAGGTACCGTGAAGCTATTTGAAATTTCCCGATGCTCCCGATACAGGGGAGGTTATGGAGAATTTTTCCGGGAATTTAAGGAGTTAGAATATTTTTAAGAAATTTGACAATTAGAAATCTATATATCGATATATATAGAATTCGATATGGAAACAAAATCAAAAATAGAATATTGTAAACAAAAAGGGAAATCTATAAATTAGAAATAGAAAGCAAACCATACACGTGTTTTAGAATGAATAATTGGGTTTTATTCTGTGTTTATTCGAGGTTAGTGGTTTTGCCGTTTTGAAGTTGAGGATGTTTTCAGTCAAGGTCTGAGAGGTAATTTTACCCCAACTTGATTGATTTCATTTTTAATGGAGAAAAGCAAGATCCCATCTCGAAGAGAAGTGTTGGATAATAGTTAGTTGAATAGAATATTTTGGGTTGCCGTACGATGTTTTATACCGCATTCATTTTAACCAAAGTAACGTTATTTTGGAAATATAAAAGTAAATATTTCCTGAGGATAGTTAAAGTAGTCGAGAAAGAGATAAGTGATTGAAATTGTTTTCAATTTCAAATAAAATATATTTCCTAAGTATAGGAAATAAGAGAAGGCGATATATGGAAATGTTTTCCAAATAGCGTAAGAAGCCGGGATGATTATTGAAAATATTTGGTTAACAAATATTGATAGCGAAAATGGAAAAGTGATTTAATTAATGAATAATTAATTAAAGAGCCCAGTGATTTGTTTGATATGTTGGATGAACACTTGTTTTTATTCGATAGTTAAATCACAGACTATCGAAGTTTTTACCATCGTGGTCAATATGGAGAGACCGGTTGGTTTATTATCCGAGAACCACTCCGTATTGGCAGTAGCGTTGCGAATCAGATTATATGAAGATAATCGAAGACGGAGTAAAGTGCAAGGGCTTTTTTCTGGTAATAGAAATTGTGCCTTCGGTTTCGTTCAGTCCCAGAACGAACGTATATGGACGAATGTCTGACAAAGTATTTCCAATGATCTAATGGGTTGGTCTGTATAATATATATGGTTGCAACGGATTTATTCCCTTAGCATAACATCCAGAATATTTGTGCAAAACAACTAGTGATTAACGGATCTGACAATGTGGCATTCAAAGTGATTGTGCTATCAATGAATGGTAAGTATTCGTAGCCTCAGGCCTCAACAACCGGAAAAGGACAAAAATCGGGCAGGCAACATGGCTATGTGGGTCGCACCCATTAGGATGTATAATCACCTATCTAGAGGTTCATTTAATTTCTTATTCTATTCGATGCTGTCCCAGTCGGGAGGCGGTTGCTGATCCCAACCGTTGGTGGTATACATTCGATACACTCAAGCGAAATGAGTGGTCGGTCATGTGTGGGCCGGGTTACAAGATGTTCTTGTTGAACCCAGTGTATTCCTCTCTAGAGATACACTAGCGGAAGGTGGTTCCATACCTTGTCATGTTGGAAATCCAATCTCCAATAAGCGCCATGCGGTTTTTGATTTTATACTATGTATGTGGAGCGTGAGATGCAAGCGTTCTGCTATTTGATTATTTACTTGATGTAGACATTATTATAATATCACTGGATTTGATATCAAAGTGTTTTGGGTTATAGTAAGGTAAAAACCGTCCGTGTTTATGTGTGGGCTGGTCTTACTATTACCTTTTCTTTTGAAAGGATTTTTAAAGTTAAACAAGTGGTTGGAGTTTACTCACACCAGTCCCATGACTGACCCAGAGTTTATTTTGTTTTGTTTTCCCTAAACTCTTGGGTGCCCAAATTTGTACGGGCAGTCAAGTAGTCGGGATTTTTCAGATTCATTTGAAGGAGCTGGAAGCAGGAGGCTTCACCGGTTAGCTATAGGCTATCATATATTCCGCTGTGGACCTTGTTTTTATTAGGAAACAGGTGTTTATAACTGTTCCAGAAATGACTGTTGTGCTCTGATGATGGTATGTATATAAAGTTACTGATTTGTATTTCAAAAGTTATGTTATATAATATATTTTATTCGTTCCGCTGTGAGATTCGTGTTTACTTTGATTGTGCTCAGTTGTGTTCTTCTTCTTCTATTCTATTAGTTCTATCTTTTCTATCTCACCCTCTAATTTCTTCTATTAATGATACGGTATTTTCGATGTTTGAACAGTCGACGCTGGGTTTTGTGTTGATTTTCGGAGTCGAAAATCCCGGGGTCGTTACAGTGGTATCAGAGCTTAGGTTGAGCGAACACCTAGGCTTGTGTGGCATGTGCTCATTAGAGATAGGGTCAGTAGTACCCTAGAATGAGTTGAGTGTATATACGAGAGCGCGTATTTGTAAATTGATATAAAAACTGTTTTATATTGTGTTGACTAGTTTGTTGAGTGGTTTATGAATTCTGATCGAATAGTGGGACGCCACAAAGTCGATAGGAATTTCTAAACACTTGAACAGAAGATTGAATACGATATTGTTTTAAAGTGGGTAAATGAAATAATTTTACCCAAAATTCTATTTTTGATATAGAAAGAATAATTTTTGGAATTTTTAGAATATATGGATGTATTGGTTGTTATTATTATAATCAAATAAGATTATAACAAACAAAATGGTTATATAGAACCAAATAGAATTTGTATATGAATAAAATAAACAAATGAGGTGAATCAAAATGGAACTCAGAACCAGGATTTGAAATTTAAATCCTGGGTAGTTTGAAAATATTTTCAAAGTACATTAAAAGAATATAGCTTTGTTTTGAAAAGACCGTTTGAATAAAAATCATATTTGAATGGATTTTGAAATAGATAAAGCACTGAACTCACTTCAGTGGCTGGGAAATAATTCTGATGATGACTACAGCTTCATCAGTGTTCATTTTTGAGTTTCTAAGTGATGGATTGCTACCTTAGAAAAGTTTTGATGAAATTTGTTTTGAAAGAAAACAAGTGATTTGAAAATTCAAATGTTTTGAATTTAAAGTGGTTATAAATATATGTGTATATATTTATGTGATTTCAGAAGGATTCGAAAGAAAAACCCAGAAATTTGAATTCTGAAGTTTAAATTTAACTGAAGTAAGTTAAATGGATCGAGGTAAATAAATTAATGAAATTCAACTTGAATAAGATTGAATAGAATTTGAATTGGGTGAAGATCATTTAGATTGAATGTGTGAAAACCAAAAGTTTTGGTTGGAGCTAATTTGTTGAAATATGAAGAGGTGAGTTTCAGCATAAGTGAGGTTTTGAAAAGTAATGAATTTGTACCATTTTTCCTACCTTAGCAATTTCGAGGACGAAATTATTTTAAAGGGGGAAGAATGTAACGACCCGGGTTTTTGAACGATTAGTTTTAAATATTTAATATCGTTTTAAATATTGTGTTGATAATATAAAAAAATAATTAAATTATACTGGATTATCGATTAAATAATCGAAATAGATTTATTTTGATAATTATCGTAATATGAAACAGTAACAATTGAATTCAGAGTTAAAACTGTATCAAAACAATTCTATAGATTAATATAAATTCTATTTGAATTAGAATGATAATAGTAATTTATTATCGGCGAATTTAATTGTTTAAAAATCAATTTATATTTTATATCGAGTTTAATTTAAATTCATTAATTTAAATTGTTCTCTCTTTTAACAGTCAAATTGAATTTTAGAACTGGTCCCGTTAAGTTCATAATATCGTATACACTTGAAGACGTCAGTTGTTATGTGTCGATAAGGGTTCGGAACCCCTAAATGTAATTTAAACGGATAAATAAAAAAAAATCAAAGCAAAATCTTTTCAAAATCTACAAGCCGACTTATCTCTTTAAAAGTATGCAGCTTGTTTTCTCGAGCAGTAAGAGTTGTCTCCTGTTTTCAATATCAGGCAGACGTGATTTTAATGGCACGTACATTTGTTTCTTTCCCTTCGCTTATATAAGCTATCGCACCCCTCCCATCTTCATACACAAATCAATTCACGATACCCTTCTACTTTATCTTCCTTTAGTGCCTTCAGTAATCGGAAAACAACCGGAGTCATCTCAATTTTTATTTCTTCAACAATTCGTAACAAATCAAATACTCAGTGAAAGTCAGCAATTCCAGACCCTTTGACCTCGTATGGAGGTAAGCTTCCCATCGACACTCGATTTAGGGCAGCAAAGTCGGGATTCGATTTTGGGGTTTTAGCGACGGGGTTTCTCTGTTCGAACTTGTATACGTGGCAAGAGGTAGCTCGCGACTGAGAAGGGCAGTGTCTGGAGGTTTATCGTGAAGTCGTGATGTAGTTGGGAGTTCGCGATGAAGGTTTACGTGGGAGTTTGACATCGCATGGAAGCTGGGTAGTTCGGTTTCAAACCTGGGAGTCACCAATAAGGTTCGCGATGATTTTGGGGGCACGATGTCAACAAGCTTGGTCGGATTTTGGGAGTACGGTGTTGAGTACAACAGGGTAGTGCGATGGGGTTAGCTGCGATAACTGGAGGGCGACAGTTGAAGAGGAGAAGTCGATCAGTGAGTTTCAAAGCTGATGGGTTTTCTGGCAGTCCGACAACAGTGAAGAAGAAGTACAGTTTGGGAATGGAGATTGTATGCGAACTGTTCGATGAATTGTCTGAGTATGAATGAGGCAATTTTTGGGCTATTTTTGGTAGGAGTGATCGTTGGTTGTGGAGTCGTTTCAGGTTGGCTTCGTAGTTGTTCGGGAAATAAGGTATACACCTTCTCGAAATTTTCTTTTATACATAAAAGGATTTATTTATGTTATTAATAAATTTAATATAGGTAAATGTTTAATCGTTAAAATTAAAATAAATAATCGTAGGTTCAAGATAAATGATTTGAATAGATTTGAAACTGAGAAGACGCAGCATTTTACCGGATATTCAGTAAAGGAAGAACGAGGTGAGTAAATCTCACTCACCTTTAGAATTATTTTTATTTCATTAAAAATAATTGTTTGTTGCTTGTGTGAATGTTTTCTAGTTGTTTTATATATATATATATATTAGTTATTTAGGCTATATATATATTGGGTTGATTGATTGGTTGGATTCCCGCAGTCTCATTAGCGGATGCCCACGGTACCATAGCGGATGATTACCTTATACGCCCCACGCTATGATTAGTGGATGACCTTCTATACCGCGATATTCTGCCACGAAGCAGAATGGGTATTATTTATGTGCTAACGTCTGTGAATGCAGGGAAACAGGTTGGAGGAATCCAACAAGATTCCTAAAAAAATATATTATATGTTTGCTGTTTGTTTGATTTCATATATATTCATATATGATGTGTTAAAAATCAAATGAATGAAAATTGGTTGATTTGATTGTTTAAAATATCACTGGGCTTGAATATTGATTTATAAAAATATCGCGGAAGGGATATTTGAGCTTAAAAGAGAAAATTCTATTTTTCTAAAATAGAATTTGAATTTAAAATGGAATAAAAATATTTAACTTGTTTTAAAAGGAATAAAACAAGTAGTTCATTTATACACAAAGTTTTAAATGAAGTGAAAAGAATTATCATTGGACAATTCAAAAGTAAAGTATAAGTGAGAATTTGTTAAGGGGAAATCTATTTTTCCAAAGTAGAAAATATTTATTTCAAAGGAAATTTGTAATAACCCTGAATTTTGGGGTAAATTTAAAAATTTTATTTTAAGTTATTTTAATGGGTTTTGATATTTAAAGTAATTTATTTTAAATCATAAAGACTAGAAATGCTAAAAATGTTCATTTTGTTAAGACATGTTATATTAGATTAAAAATATCATTTGTTTAGGAAATGTCATTTATATGAAAATATCATTTCATTTGAAATACCATGTTAATAGAAGTGTTATTTATTAGAAAATGTCATCTTTGTGAAAAGATATCATTTTATTAGGAATGCCATGATAATGTCATTATATAAGAAACATCATTTATTTAATAATGTCATATTGGAAATAATAGGTATAGTAGCGCTGAAATGGTTTTGACATTAAACTTAATCACCTCAATTTGTGGATCTCATCCAATTCATTCTCGGTTCAAATTATTTTGAAATTAAATACCTCATTAACACGTAACTTTTATTTATTTCTTTTCCATTAATTTCCCTTTCCTTCAATTAGGAAACCAACAATGGAATTGAGAAATATATATGTATATACTAATGAATTTGAAATTCACGTTTAATTTCAATGAGTTAACAAATTTTATTACGTAAAGCATCCGTTAAGCTATTGGACAGTAACTGACATCTTGTTATTAACAAATTTTGTAAATTTTTACAAATATATTATAATTAAATGAGAAGCATAGTAATCAATGCATAGGATATATATATATATATATATATATATATATATATGAATTAATGTGTATTTTACATTATGTTGTAATATATATATTTGGAAATTTTGTTTGTATAAATTGTAAGACAAATGATAACATTAATTAGGAATACATTGAATGTTAACTAATTTTAAAATAAGAATTGCAATAGATTAATTGACTAGTGTAGGAAATCAGTTGCTATTTAATTCATTGGTGATAAATTGGAAGTAAGTTGCAATTAATACACAAAATTTATTGTCATATTGGCATACACGTATGTAACATATTTTGTATATAGGTGTGAGACCAAACAAATGGATAAAAAGGCAACAGGTAAATAGAAATTTATGCATGCATGTATGTTCGTGTTAAAAGAAAATTTTGTTATAATATATTATTATTATTTTTCTTCCCTTAGTGCTGCTGAGCGTTTCATGATATATATATATGTATGTAAAATGAAAGATGGCAATGTTCAAAACCTTCGTATTAAAGATGGCAATGATATTAATGTTTCCTGTGCATAAATAAATAAATAAATAATTGCTCGATCTAAATTGTGGAAAGTTGATATGCACTTTATTTCTATAATTTATATAAGTCGTAATTTGAATTAGAATTAATCTATTTACGTTAATTAGTGATGAAAAAAAAAGAAAAAAGAAAAAAAAAGGAAGATGGAATGTTTTCTTCATTAATTAAACCATTGAAATTTCTTGTCTATAAATTACCATTAATTCTACCATAACTCTCCTTTGAAATTATAATTTTATGAACATTTATTTCATTTAAATCCGTTAACGTTTGAATTAAAATTTGATTGGTAGTAAATGGGGAGCATTAATAACGGTTAAAATTTGATTATATCATTCCTAATTTAACTTAACTTCATGAAAGAGCTTATGACACATCAGCTCATTAATTTGGGAATTGAGATAATTTATTAACGTTAAAAATATATAGCCGTGACTTGATTTTTTTTTTACGGTGATTCGTCTCTTTATATTGTCATTTCACGCAACTTTTTTTTTCTCTCTTCTTCCTCAAAAATCTTTTCTTCCCAAAGCTCCGAACTAAATCCACTAAAATCTCCTCAAACAAATTGAATTACAAAGCGAAATTGATAGTACTCTTCGAGCTCGACAACACCAAAGGCCATGATCGGAAACCATCGCCTGAGATGGTCGAAATTGCTGCTCAAACACGGTCGGTTGGGTGCGGATTTTGAGAAGGAGGAGGCGTGCGAGATGGACGACGATTCTAGATGGGGCTGATGGGTTTGAACGGTTCCAAACAAATATAGAAGAAAGAGGGATTGTTAAGGTTAATTAAAAACCTTAATCAAATTTGGTTTATTTTACATAATTAATGTTTACACGACCATAACTTATTCGTATGGAATCAGAATTCAAGGATTTCAGATCCATTGGAATCATCACGACAGAATTGAACGATTCACGTTGCATTGGATTCGCAGCGAAGAACACTACACAATGGAACTAATCAGAACCAAAATAGAGCAAATCAAAATTTAAAGGAGAATTTAAATTCAAAGCAGAACCGAAATTCAGAGTGGAAACCATCGGTGAGATTTCCAATTTTTTTAAAATTAAAATTAATTATTTATATTATCATATTCATTCAGTATGAAATTTATGTTGTATGTACATATTTATTTAAACGATGATTGTGTTATGATTGTGATTGTGTATGCATGTTAGTTAGATTTTGGTGTATACGATAAAATCATATATTATCGTGTATATAGAATATGTTATATTCATGTGTGCCAAGGACTTGCGTATAAAATAAAAATTATATTTTTATTTTATGTATAAAAAGAAAACTTGTAAATCAGAATCAAACCAATGTGAGTATTCAAATTTAATAATTAATATCTAATTTAATTATTTCGCTTGCTCATATATCATGCTGTATATTTGAATAGTTATGATATGCGATGTTGTGATTATTTGTTGACTTGCTGTTGGGGTGTGATTACATTTGCTGTATATTTGAATGGATCTGAAAATAAAAATGAGAATGTTAAAGGTATGAAAAGATCCAATCTTTTTATTGAAAATAAAAGGTGGAATATGTCGATGTGTAAAGATTCAATATTTTTATTGAGAATAAAATAATAATATTGACGATGTAAAAAGATGAACTTTTTATTGAAAATGAGAAAGAGAAATTTTGACAATGAAATTTACATGCCTGTTTGAATGAAATTAAAAGATAAGAATTGACGTTATATTTTACATGCATGTTCACTGAAAATAAAAAGATTAGGATTTTATTTTCATATTTTTTTTTATGTAAGTAAAAATATTATATTTTGTCAATGCATCTTATAGGTAAAGAAAAAGATTATATTTTGTCAATGCATCTTATATGTAAGTAAAAAGATTATATTTTGTCAATGCTTCTTATATTCAAAAAAAAAAAAAACTTAGATTTTGTTAATGCGTTTATATGCAATTTCATGTAAAACAAAAGATTGAAATTTAATGTTTCACTTTTAATGAATTAAACGGATTAGAACTTTATGTTTCATTTTAATGAATTAAAAAGAATGAAATTTAGTGTTGCATTTTTATTTACATGTTTAATGTAAATGAGAGATTAGAGCATTGTATGTAAAATTGACATTTATTTTCAATGTAAATAAAAGAAAATGCATTGTATGTAAAATTGACATTTATTTTCAATGTAAATAAAAGGAAATGCATTGTATGTAAAATTGACATTTATTTTCAATGTTAATAAAAGAAAATGCATTGTATGTAAAATTAACATTATTTTCAATGTTAAAAAAAATGCATTTCCACCGTATGACATTATTTTATAATAATGTAATATAAAAGAAAATCCACCGTATGCTATTCTACATTATTTAATGTAAATAAAAAGAGAAAATACATCGCATGATAAAAAAAAAATTACTTTTTTTTTATGTAATTAAAATGTTAATTTATACTGTATGATAAAAATTTACATTGTCTATGTAATTAAAATAGAAGTTTGTATTGTATAATAAAAATTACATCTTTGTATGTAATCAAAGAAGGGGATTTGGCGATATAATTAAAATTTACATTCTTATATAATGTAAATAAAGGTTGGAATGTGACATGTATAAAAAAATTACTTTATTTAATGTGAATAGTATAGGAATATTCACCATAGAAAAACTTACATTTTATTTAATGTAAATATTATACTAATTTTGACCGTAAAAAGAAATTTACATCGTAGGATGAGTAGCATCATTTTTAATGTTATAAAAAAAAAAGAAATTTACATCGTAGGATGAGTAACATTATTTTTAATGTTATTTAAAAAAAGAAATTTACATCGTAGGATGAGTAACATCATTTTTAATGTTATAAAAAAAAAAGAAATTAACATCGTAGGATGAGTATACATTGTTTTCAATGTATATAAAAAGGTAATTTCACTGTAGGATTATTTAACATTTTTTTTATGTTAATATAAAAGTAATTCCACCGTAGGATGATTTTACATTATTATATAATGTAAATAAAAAAAAGAGAATTAACTGTAGGATGAGTTACATTATTTTATAATGTAAATTAAAGGAAGAATTGCACCGTAGGGTGAGAATAACCTTATTTTTAATGTTAATATTAAAAAGAGTTTAACGATAGGATTAATATATATTATTTTTAATGTAGATAATAAAAGAAAGTTTAATCAAAGGATAAGTTACATTATTTATAATGTAAATTTAAGAGAATTGACCGTAGGATTAAATTATATTATTTTAATTAAAAAGTAACTTAACATAGGATGAGTTACATTATCTTAATGTAAATTAAATGTAATTTACATCGTAGGAAGTTAATATTTATTTTAAATGTTAATATTAAAAGAAGAATTACACTGGAGAATGAGTTAACATTATTTTTGATGATAATATATAAGAATGCGACATGTAAAGGCGAGTTTACATTTTATTAAATGTAAATAAGATAAGAATGCGACATGTAATGAAAAGTTACATTTTATTTAATGTAAATAAAAGTAAGATTCTGAGAATTCGTCGTTAAGTAAGAAGTTTAACTATTTAAAAAAAATTAAGACAAGAATTAGCCGTTATAAAATAATATAACGACATAAAATAGTTTTTTTTCAAAACTATAAGTATGCGAGATAATTTGGAAAGTCCGGGTTAATCCCATTCCAAATGATCGTACGATTTCAAGAATCCAAGTATGAAGGCGGCGCATGAAGACCGTAAATCTTCCCTCGAATGGACAACGATCAAGACTCTGAATTGGCTTGCTCCCAATTCAAGAGTCGGGGTAATTGCCCAGACGTACGTGTTGGTTTCACGGATTTGACTTTCGTTCAGACCCAGAGCATAAGTTTAAATGGATGGTGTGTCTGACATCGTACTTCGTTATATATCATATTGTTGATTTTCTGTTAATATATAAATATTGGTGGTGGAGAATTTATTCTCTACTTAACACCCATTTATGTATTGATGGAGAAGCAATGGTATGGTATGGAGTGACAGTGTGGCATACTAAGATGCAATGATCAAGGTTTCTTGTTTAAAAGCAGGCCTTGTAGGATGATCAAAGCATAGCCTGTTTAGGGATAGCTTTGTGTATGACGTGACTTCACGAGCCTCACACACCGGCGGAGTCTAAAACGGGAGAAGGGAACGCAGGGAGTGCACACGTTTCTTTCTAGCTAGAGTGGTGCCAGGGACCTACCAGCGCTGGCATTTATTCATTGTGGTTGTTGGATTGTTCGAGGCCTCGGTTTTATGCGGTTGCCACTGGCCGTATTATAGGTCCAAAAGGACCGGGAAACGTGTGTTCAGGAATTGCCAATCCATTAAGCGTTAACGTATGGACCGGCCCTGCAGGATCCAAGGGTTGGACAGAGTACCAATCCTGGGGCATTGCTAGAGTGTCTCGAATCGGTAAGGAGCTCCTCCCTAGCCTTGACTCAGATGGAAATCCAAATTCGAAATACGACCCTGCGGTTTTGATTGTATTACTAGTATGGAGATATAGTAGGATGGGGTACTATGTTTCCTAGGATTGATACATTTATTTTGAAATGTTTTTATTATACACTAATAATAATATTAAACTCGTATTTGCCGTATTTAGCATGTTTAATCACCATAAGGGAAAACTTTATCCTCTGGTGTGCGTTGCATTGTGTGATGGGACTGGAGTCTTATGGTGATTCCATTTTTCTAAAAAGCATTACGATGTTGTACGTTCTGACACTTTAAATTATGCACGACAATCCATTGAGTAAACCCGTTCCGCATTAGCAGCGTGGTCTTTGGATGTGTCATATTATTATTACTAAACTAGTTATGATTTCTCACACCAGTCCCACGACTGACCCATAGTGTGTTTCACCTTTTTGCAAACTTGGGTGCCCTCTCTTCAACACGGGCAGCCAAGTAGACAGGTTCATTCTTTGCTTTGGAGAAGAGGTGATGACTTGGAGCTTCGAGGACCTTTATCTTTTGCTTTATCGCATTTTCCTTTTTGATTTCAGACATCAGACTTATTTCCATTCCATGTTATTTTGGAGTTGAAACTTATTCCTTTTTATAAACTTGTTGTAATAATCTTAGTTTCCTGTGACTGTGGTTTTTCTATGGTTAATGACATTATATTTTCCGCTGCTATGATGTTGTTACTCTATGAATTTCCTATTCTATGTTGTATCTGTGTTCCGTGTTATTATATTTATGTTGTATTCCAAAAATGATTTCTCCTTGCTTTCACCCGTGGAAGTTTGGGGTTATCACAGTTGGTATCAGAGCTTTGGTTTACAAAGCGGAATATAACATATCTATAATAATTCGTTTACATAGAATCACTATATTCTATGGCGAACAGTTCATGAGATACATAATAGCCAGTCACTTTATCGTCATCTTTTCATTCATCCTTCGATCTTTTCTATTCCTTAGAATCACCTTTTCCGTTGTTTTGACTCTTCCCTTGATCGTGCATTCGAAGAAGACTAAGAGAAGTAGCTATGCTCAAGTGGCCCATGTGTGTGAAGGAGCGAAAGGACCAACTTCTTCAGTGCCAGCTTTTACTGAAGGAGGAGGAAAGCCTGATGCTATAGACGTTACCATCTCTGTTAAAAACATTCCCTGTGTTTATTCTTCCTCTTCTATTTTCCTTTTCGAGGACGAAAAGTTTTTAAGTGGGGAAGACTGTAATAACCCTGAATTTTGGGGTAAATTTAAAAATTTATTTTAAGTTATTTTATTGGGTTTTGATATTTAAAGTAATTTATTTTAAATCATAAAGACTAGAAATGCTAAAAATGTTCATTTTGTTAAGACATGTTATATTAGATTAAAAATATCATTTGTTTAGGAAATGTCATTTATATAAAAATATCATTTCATTTGAAATACCATGTTAATAGAAGTGTTATTTATTAGAAAATGTCATCTTTGTGAAAAGATATCATTTTATTAGGAATGCCATGATAATGTCATTATATAAGAAACGTCATTTATTTAATAATGTCATATTGGAAATAATAGGTATAGTAGCGCTGAAATGGTTTTGACATTAAACTTAATCACCTCAATTTGTGGATCTCATCCAATTCATTCTCGGTTCAAATTATTTTGAAATTAAATACCTCATTAACACGTAACTTTTATTTATTTCTTTTCCATTAATTTCCCTTTCCTTCAATTAGGAAACCAACAATGGAATTGAGAAATATATATGTATATACTAATGAATTTGAAATTCACGTTTAATTTCAATGAGTTAACAAATTTTATTACGTAAAGCATCCGTTAAGCTATTGGACAGTAACTGACATCTTGTTATTAACAAATTTTGTAAATTTTTACAAATATATTATAATTAAATGAGAAGCATAGTAATCAATGCATAGGATATATATATATATGAATTAATGTGTATTTTACATTATGTTGTAATATATATATTTGGAAATTTTGTTTGTATAAATTGTAAGACAAATGATAACATTAATTAGGAATACATTGAATGTTAACTAATTTTAAAATAAGAATTGCAATAGATTAATTGACTAGTGTAGGAAATCAGTTGCTATTTAATTCATTGGTGATAAATTGGAAGTAAGTTGCAATTAATACACAAAATTTATTGTCATATTGGCATACACGTATGTAACATATTTTGTATATAGGTGTGAGACCAAACAAATGGATAAAAAGGCAACAGGTAAATAGAAATTTATGCATGCATGTATGTTCGTGTTAAAAGAAAATTTTGTTATAATATATTATTATTATTTTTCTTCCCTTAGTGCTGCTGAGCGTTTCATGATATATATATATATATGTAAAATGAAAGATGGCAATGTTCAAAACCTTCGTATTAAAGATGGCAATGATATTAATGTTTCCTGTGCATAAATAAATAAATAAATAAATAAATAATTGCTCGATCTAAATTGTGGAAAGTTGATATGCACTTTATTTCTATAATTTATATAAGTCGTAATTTGAATTAGAATTAATCTATTTACGTTAATTAGTGATGAAAAAAAAAAAAGGAAGATGGAATGTTTTCTTCATTAATTAAACCATTGAAATTTCTTGTCTATAAATTACCATTAATTCTACCATAACTCTCCTTTGAAATTATAATTTTATGAACATTTATTTCATTTAAATCCGTTAACGTTTGAATTAAAATTTGATTGGTAGTAAATGGGGAGCATTAATAACGGTTAAAATTTGATTATATCATTCCTAATTTAACTTAACTTCATGAAAGAGCTTATGACACATCAGCTCATTAATTTGGGAATTGAGATAATTTATTAACGTTAAAAATATATAGCCGTGACTTGATTTTTTTTTTTTACGGTGATTCGTCTCTTTATATTGTCATTTCACGCAACTTTTTTTTTCTCTCTTCTTCCTCAAAAATCTTTTCTTCCCAAAGCTCCGAACTAAATCCACTAAAATCTCCTCAAACAAATTGAATTACAAAGCGAAATTGATAGTACTCTTCGAGCTCGACAACACCAAAGGCCATGATCGGAAACCATCGCCTGAGATGGTCGAAATTGCTGCTCAAACACGGTCGGTTGGGTGCGGATTTTGAGAAGGAGGAGGCGTGCGAGATGGACGACGATTCTAGATGGGGCTGATGGGTTTGAACGGTTCCAAACAAATATAGAAGAAAGAGGGATTGTTAAGGTTAATTAAAAACCTTAATCAAATTTAGTTTATTTTACATAATTAATGTTTACACGACCATAACTTATTCGTATGGAATCAGAATTCAAGGATTTCAGATCCATTGAAATCATCACGACAGAATTGAACGATTCACGTTGCATTGGATTCGCAGCGAAGAACACTACACAATGGAACTAATCAGAACCAAAATAGAGCAAATCAGAATTTAAAGGAGAATTTAAATTCAAAGCAGAACCGAAATTCAGAGTGGAAACCATCGGTGAGATTTCCAATTTTTTTAAAATTAAAATTAATTATTTATATTATCATATTCATTCAGTATGAAATTTATGTTGTATGTACATATTTATTTAAACAATGATTGTGTTGTGATTGTGATTGTGTATGCATGTTAGTTAGATTTTGGTGTATACGATAAAATCATATATTATCGTGTATATAGAATATGTTATATTCATGTGTGCCAAGGACTTGCGTATAAAATAAAAATTATATTTTTATTTTATGTATAAAAAGAAAACTTGTAAATCAGAATCAAACCAATGTGAGTATTCAAATTTGATAATTAATTTCTAATTTAATTATTTCGCTTGCTCATATATCATGCTGTATATTTGAATAGTTATAATTTGCGATGTTGTGATTATTTGTTGACTTGCTGTTGGGGTGTGATTACATTTGCTGTATATTTGAATGGATCTGAAAATAAAAATGAGAATGTTAAAGGTATGAAAAGATCCAATCTTTTTATTGAAAATAAAAGGTGGAATATGTCGATGTGTAAAGATTCAATATTTTTATTGAGAATAAAATAATAATATTGACGATGTAAAAAGATGAACTTTTTATTGAAAATGAGAAAGAGAAATTTTGACAATGAAATTTACATGCCTGTTTGAATGAAATTAAAAGATAAGAATTGACGTTATATTTTACATGCATGTTCACTGAAAATAAAAAGATTAGGATTTTATTTTCATATTATTTTTTATGTAAGTAAAAATATTATATTTTGTCAATGCATCTTATAGGTAAAGAAAAAGATTATATTTTGTCAATGCATCTTATATGTAAGTAAAAAGATTATATTTTGTCAATGCTTCTTATATTCAAAAAAAAAAAACTTAGATTTTGTTAATGCGTTTATATGCAATTTCATGTAAAACAAAAGATTGAAATTTAATGTTTCACTTTTAATGAATTAAACGGATTAGAACTTTATGTTTCATTTTAATGAATTAAAAAGAATGAAATTTAGTGTTGCATTTTTATTTACATGTTTAATGTAAATGAGAGATTAGAGCATTGTATGTAAAATTGACATTTATTTTCAATGTAAATAAAAGAAAATGCATTGTATGTAAAATTGACATTTATTTTCAATGTAAATAAAAGGAAATGCATTGTATGTAAAATTGACATTTATTTTCAATGTTAATAAAAGAAAATGCATTGTATGTAAAATTAACATTATTTTCAATGTTAAAAAAAATGCATTTCCACCGTATGACATTATTTTATAATAATGTAATATAAAAGAAAATCCACCGTATGCTATTCTACATTATTTAATGTAAATAAAAAGAGAAAATACATCGCATGATAAAAAAAAATTACTTTTTTTTTATGTAATTAAAATGTTAATTTATACTGTATGATAAAAATTTACATTGTCTATGTAATTAAAATAGAAGTTTGTATTGTATAATAAAAATTACATCTTTGTATGTAATCAAAGAAGGGGATTTGGCGACATAATTAAAATTTACATTCTTAGATAATGTAAATAAAGGTAGGAATGTGACATGTATAAAAAAAATTACTTTATTTAATGTGAATAGTATAGGAATATTCACCATAGAAAAACTTACATTTTATTTAATGTAAATATTATACTAATTTTGACCGTAAAAAGAAATTTACATCGTAGGATGAGTAACATCATTTTTAATGTTATAAAAAAAAAGGAAATTTACATCGTAGGATGAGTAACATTATTTTTAATGTTATTTGAAAAAGAAATTTACATCGTAGGATGACTAACATTATTTTTAATGTTATTTAAAAAAGAAATTTACATCGTAGGATGAGTAACATCATTTTTAATGTTATAAAAAAAAAAGAAATTAACATTGTAGGATGAGTATACATTGTTTTCAATGTATATAAAAAGGTAATTTCACTGTAGGATTATTTAACATTTTTTTTATGTTAATATAAAAGTAATTCCACCGTAGGATGATTTTACATTATTATATAATGTAAATAAAAAAAAGAGAATTAACTGTAGGATGAGTTACATTATTTTATAATGTAAATTAAAGGAAGAATTGCACCGTAGGGTGAGAATAACCTTATTTTTAATGTTAATATTAAAAAGAGTTTAACGATAGGATTAATATATATTATTTTTAATGTAGATAATAAAAGAAAGTTTAATCAAAGGATAAGTTACATTATTTATAATGTAAATTTAAGAGAATTGACCGTAGGATTAAATTATATTATTTTAATTAAAAAGTAACTTAACATAGGATGAGTTACATTATCTTAATGTAAATTAAATGTAATTTACATCGTAGGAAGTTAATATTTATTTTAAATGTTAATATTAAAAGAAGAATTACACTGGAGAATGAGTTAACATTATTTTTGATGATAATATATAAGAATGCGACATGTAAAGGCGAGTTTACATTTTATTAAATGTAAATAAGATAAGAATGCGACATGTAATGAAAAGTTACATTTTATTTAATGTAAATAAAAGTAAGATTCTGAGAATTCGTCGTTAAGTAAGAAGTTTAACTATTTAAAAAAAATTAAGACAAGAATTAGCCGTTATAAAATAATATAACGACATAAAATAGTTTTTTTTCAAAACTATAAGTATGCGAGATAATTTGGAAAGTCCGGGTTAATCCCATTCCAAATGATCGTACGATTTCAAGAATCCATGTATGAAGGCGGCGCATGAAGACCGTAAATCTTCCCTCGAATGGACAACGATCAAGACTCTGAATTGGCTTGCTCCCAATTCAAGAGTCGGGGTAATTGCCCAGACGTACGTGTTGGTTTCACGGATTTGACTTTCGTTCAGACCCAGAGCATAAGTTTAAATGGATGGTGTGTCTAACATCGTACTTCGTTATATATCATATTGTTGATTTTCTGTCAATATATAAATATTGGTGGTGGAGAATTTATTCTCTACTTAACACCCATTTATGTATTGATGGAGAAGCAATGGTATGGTATGGAGTGACAGTGTGGCATACTAAGATGCAATGATCAAGGTTTCTTGTTGAAAAGCAGGCCTTGTGGGATGATCAAAGCATAGCCTGTTTAGGGATAGCTTTGTGTATGACGTGACTTCACGAGCCTCACACACCGGCGGAGTTTAAAACGGGAGAAGGGAACGCAGGGAGTGCACACGTTTCTTTCTAGCTAGAGTGGTGCCAGGGACCTACCAGCGCTGGCATTTATTCATTGTGGTTGTTGGATTGTTCGAGGCCTCGGTTTTATGCGGTCGCCACTGGCCGTATTATAGGTCCAAAAGGACCGGGAAACGTGTGTTCAGGAATTGCCAATCCATTAAGCGTTAACGTATGGACCGGCCCTGCAGGATCCAAGGGTTGGACAGAGTACCAATCCTGGGGCATTGCTAGAGTGTCTCGAATCGGTAAGGAGCTCCTCCCTAGCCTTGACTCAGATGGAAATCCAAATTCGAAATACGACCCTGCGGTTTTGATTGTATTACTAGTATGGAGATATAGTAGGATGGGGTACTATGTTTCCTAGGATTGATACATTTATTTTGAAATGTTTTTATTATACACTAATAATAATATTAAACTCGTATTTGCCGTATTTAGCATGTTTAATCACCATAAGGGAAAACTCTATCCTCTGGTGTGCGTTGCATTGTGTGATGGGACTTGAGTCTTATGGTGATTCCATTTTTCTAAAAAGCATTGCGATGTTGTACGTTCTGACACTTTAAATTATGCACGACAATCCATTGAGTAAACCCGTTCCGCATTAGCGGCGTGGTCTTTGGATGTGTCATATTATTATTACTAAACTAGTTATGATTTCTCCCACCAGTCCCACGACTGACCCATAGTTTGTTTCACCTTTTTGCAAACTTGGGTGCCCTCTCTTCAACACGGGCAGCCAAGTAGACAGGTTCATTCTTTGCTTTGGAGAAGAGGTGATGACTTGGAGCTTCGAGGACCTTTATCTTTTGCTTTATCGCATTTTCCTTTTTGATTTCAGACATCAGACTTATTTCCATTCCATGTTATTTTGGAGTTGAAACTTATTCCTTTTTATAAACTTGTTGTAATAATCTTAGTTTCCTGTGACTGTGGTTTTTCTATGGTTAATGACATTATATTTTCCGCTGCTATGATGTTGTTACTCTATGAATTTCCTATGCTATATTGTATCTGTGTTCCGTGTTATTATATTTATATTGTATTCCAAAAATGATTTCTCCTTGCTTTCACCCGTGGAAGTTTGGGGTTATCACAAAATTGGAAGCGATACTTTGTTTAAAAATATAAACAAGTAAAATAAAAGGGAATTTGAATAAAGAGAAATTTGAAAAGAAGTTTGAATATTTGAATTCAAATAGAATTTAAAAGAAGTTTTGAATATTTGGATTTCAAATAGAAACCCAAATGGAGTTAAATATTTAAATTCAAGTATGAATTTCAAATATAGGTATTCATATATAAAAAAAAGGTTTGAATATAGAAATTAAAGTGGAATTTAAATCAAGAAAATAAAGTACGGTATTTGAATTCAACGAGATATAAATATGGTATTTAAATTCAAAAAGAATTTAAATATGGCATTTGAATTCAAGGAAAATTTAAATATGGAATTTGAGTCCAAGGAGAATCAATATGGAATTTGAGTTAAAAGGAGTTTTAAATACTCAGAATTGAAAAAGAGTTGGAATATTTGGGAATTCAAATAAAAGTAGAAATAAGGTTTGAATAATAGAAATTGGAAGAGAATTTGAGAATTTGAATTATATAATTCAAATGGAATTTAGAACATAGAATTTGAAATAGAATTCAAATAGAATTCAAATATGGGATTTGAATATAGCAATTCAAATAGAATTTGAATAAATGAACTTGAATATAGAATTTCAAGGTAGAATTATAATGAAATTTGAAATATCGAATTCAAGAGAATTGAATATGGTTTTGAATTTAGAATTCAAAGAAGAATTGAATATAAACTTCAAATATAATCGAAATAGAGTTTGAATATATAACTCGAATGGAATTGAATATGAAGTTTGAATAGAGATTTGAAATAGAAATTCAAGTATTGAATTTGAATATCAAATAGAAAAGGAATTGGGATTTGAAAATAGAATTCAAAAGTGAGATTGGAATTTGAATCAAGAAATTCAAATAGAGGAAAATGGAGTTTGAATATTAGAAATTCAAATGGAGTTAAAATGGAGTTGGATTCATTTTAACGGAAGTTTAAAAGTTTATATATATAAATATAAATAAAACGAACTCGCCGCAGCGCTGCAGTTCGTAAATTGGCGACTCGAACTTCAATTGAGTATACAGGACTCAATTGAAGTCGAAATTCTTTGAAACAAGAATCGTCAGGACCGGTTGAATAATAGTTTTCTAATGGAAGAGAAAAATCTGGATTTCGTCGAATAGATTTTGAGTTATGTCAAAAATTAATTTTTTTAAAAGTGCAGCGCCAGAAACCATTAAAACCATAATGGATTTTATATAACAAATATAGGGATTTTTAAGCAAATAAAGATCCGAATTTTCCATTTAAAAACCTGGTCTTGAGTTAGAACATAAAGGTGAACTCAAGTGAAGTAAGAAAAGTGATTTTTGAAACAATAATCATATTTTTGATTATTGAATAGAATTAACTAAATCAAAGAAGAATTAGTTAATCGAGTGGTGAATTGAAATCGAACTTTGGAAATTGAATTTTTGAATTGTAAACATATATTTGAAATCAAATATAGAACTTAAATTAAAATTTGAATTCAATTAGTTGATAAGTAAGTTGAAAGATATTTGAAACGTGTTATATTCATATATACAAGCGAAATGGGCAAAGAGTTAGTTAAAGAGTTACTTTAACGAATTGAGTCAAACGAGTGTATGAAGTTGAAATGAATTGTACAGGTATAGATATACCGGAGACAGTTATGGGATAAAGTAATGAAGGTATATAATTAGTGTGCTCAACAAAAGGTACATGTTTAATTCATATATGAGATTTTATGCGCCGTATCGGCAAGCCGCTTGGCTTTTTCTTTTTCTTTTTGAAATGAGAAGGTACTGGGAAGCTATTTGAAATTTCCCGATGCTCCCGATACAGGGGAGGTTATGGCGAATTTTTCCAGGAATTTATGGAGTTAGAATATTTTTAAGAAATTTGACAATTAGAAATCTATATATCGATATATATAGAATTCGATGTGGAAACAAAATCAAAAATAGAATATTGTAAACAAAAAGGGAAATCTATAAATTAGAAATAGAAAGCAAACCATACACGTGTTTTAGAATGAATAATTGGGTTTTATTCTGTGTTTATTCGAGGTTAGTGGTTTTGCCGTTTTGAAGTTGAGGATGTTTTCAGTCAAGGTCTGAGAGGTAATTTTACCCCAACTTGATTGATTTCATTTTTAATGGAGAAAAGCAAGATCCCATCTCGAAGAGAAGTGTTGGATAATAGTTAGTTGAATAGAATATTTTGGGTTGCCGTACGATGTTTTATACCGCATTCGTTTTAACCAAAGTAACGTTATTTTGGAAATATAAAAGTAAATATTTCCTGAGGATAGTCAAAGTAGTCGAGAAAGAGATAAGTGATTGAAATTGTTTTCAATTTCAAATAAAATATATTTCCTAAGTATAGGAAATAAGAGAAGGCGATATATGGAAATGTTTTCCAAATAGCGTAAGAAGCCGGGATGATTATTGAAAATATTTGGTTAACAAATATTGATAGCGAAAATGGAAAAGTGATTTAATTAATGAATAATTAATTAAAGAGCCCAGTGATTTGTTTGATATGTTGGATGAACACTTGTTTTTATTCGATAGTTAAATCACAGACTATCGAAGTTTTTACCATCGTGGTCAATATGGAGAGACCGGTTGGATTATTATCCGAGAACCACTCCGTATTGGCAGTAGCGTTGCGAATCAGATTATATGAAGATAATCGAAGACGGAGTAAAGTGCAAGGGCTTTTTTTTGGTAATAGAAATTGTGCCTTCGGTTTCGTTCAGTCCCAGAACGAACGTATATGGACGAATGTCTGACAAAGTATTTCCAATGATCTAATGGGTTGGTCTATATAATATATATGGTTGCAACGGATTTATTCCCTTGGCATAACATCCAGAATATTTGTGCAAAACAACTAGTGATTAACGGATCTGACAATGTGGCATTCAAAGTGATTGTTCTATCAATGAATGGTAAGTATTCGTAGCCTCAGGCCTCAACAAGCGGAAAAGGACAAAAATCGGGCAGGCAGCATGGCTATGTGGGTCGCACCCATTAGGATGTATAATAACCTATCTAGAGGTTCATTTAATTTCTTATTCTATTCGATGATGTCCCAGTCGGGAGGCGGTTGCTGATCCCAACCGTTGGTGGTATACATTCGATATACTCAAGCGAAATGAGTGGTCGGTCATGTGTGGGCCGGGTTACAAGATGTTCTTGTTGAACCCAGTGTATTCCTCTCTAGAGATACACTAGCGGAAGGTGGTTCCATACCTTGTCATGTTGGAAATCCAATCTCCAATAAGTGCCATGCGGTTTTTGATTTTATACTATGTATGTGGAGCGTGAGATGCAAGCGTTCTGCTATTTGATTATTTACTTGATGTAGACATTATTATAATATCACTGGATTTGATATCAAAGTGTTTTGGGTTATAGTAAGGTAAAAACCCTCCGTGTTTATGTGTGGGCTGGTCTTACTATTACCTTTTCTTTTGAAAGGATTTTTAAAGTTAAACAAGTGGTTGGAGTTTACTCACACCAGTCCCATGACTGACCCAGAGTTTATTTTGTTTTGTTTTCCCTAAACTCTTGGGTGCCCAAATTTGTATGGCAGTCAAGTAGTCGGGATTTTTCAGATTCATTTGAAGGAGCTGGAAGCAGGAGGCTTCACCGGTTAGCTATAGGCTATCATATATTCCGCTGTGGACCTTGTTTGTATCTGGAAACAGGTGTTTATAACTGTTCCAGAAATAACTGTTGTGCTCTAATGATGGTATGTATATAAAGTTACTGATTTGTATTTCAAAAGTTATGTTATATAATATATTTTATTCGTTCCGCTGTGAGATTCGTGTTTACTTAGATTGTGCTCAGTTGTGTTCTTCTTCTTCTATTCTATTAGTTCTATCTTTTCTATCTCACCATCTAATTTCTTCTATTAATGATACGGTATTTTCGATGTTTGAACAGTCGACGCTGGGTTTTGTGTCGATTTTCGGAGTCGAAAATCCCGGGGTCGTTACATTTCTTTTGAACTCATATCGTAGTATTATTTAATTTCCAAAACCTTGCATCAGAGTTTGATATTCTCGTATAGGATAAAACCAATCTCAACACTTCACTCGTTCCAAACTAATTCTATTCCTTGATAATAGTGAAGCCAACCAAGTTGGGGTATTTTAGTTGCCTCTCAAACCTTGATCAACAACGTTCTTACCTCAGAATAATGTTAGTTCGTCACTTAACCACCGACACTAAATCTCGTTTCAAATCTTGATTTCAAACTTGGGTTTACAAAAACTTTCCTTACATTTGAAATCCTTGTTCGAATATCCCATCACTTAATTCCTGTAAAGTATCATTCCAATTTGAATTCGCCTTGCTTAATTTGAAACATTAAGTAAACCCTGATTTAAATCTTTATACTTACCTACCAACTTCATCTACCAAGTTTGTCGAACACTTGGGTCATAAAACATTCCATAATCTCTTAATCGAATTTATCTCCAACTAATTATTTCTTACTCGATTTCAAATTGAACTCATTACTTTAAATCATTTTAAATTAAAAGGATAATTAGTATTACCATTAACCATATTAAAATATAGTTAACTTTGCCCCGAAACCAAAATAGGATTATTATTACTTTTACAAGCTTACTCAAAATAATTTAGGTTATTAACAATACCCGGTTCAATATTCTCTTTAGATTTTTAGTTAATCGAAGATTAACTATGCTCTAACTCTACTCGTTACACTTTAACGAATATTTAAATGCATATCTATCCCTTTGTCTATTTTATTCGAAAACGGTGGATTTTATTAACCGTATATATATATATATATATCAGTTAACAATGAACTGAATTTCCTTTGTCATTTCCCTTTTCTTAAATTAATCAAATAACTTAATTGATTAAAAATCAACCTTTAATTGTTTGAAAACAAATTGTCAAATTTAACCAACCCACAGGTAAAACCTTGGGGTTTTCTCTGCTTTCAACACAGGTATAATCCATTTAAATAACCCTTTAAACCCGAATAAAAATAGATATTTATAATTTCCATTTAAATCCCTTATATAATTTTATTTAAAACTTAATTCCAGTTATAAAATAACTTATAACTCTAACACTGCGTCGATTCACCCAACAGTCAACTGACGTCAGAAACAACACATTCTAGACCGTTCACTGCCAATTACCAAATCAACACTGTCGGTTGATTTTAAACACAACACATGTGCATATCTACTCAACCATCAACATACAGACAGGTTTTGGTGTCAGTCAAGGTGAACAATTCATATATATGCATAATAAACAAAAGATAGTTAATTTGAGGAATCCGGTCGGATCCCTCCAACCTGTCCTTCTCTGCATCACAGATGTAAGTTGATAACAATATGCGAATTAAATAATTGGCAGAATATAAATAACTGCAACCATCAAACAACAACAAACAACTTGCATCCATCGCATCCAATCAGCCAGTTAAAACAGTTAACTGTAAAATATATTTTACTGTGAATGTACCACATCACAGGATTCCAGAAGGTGTGAGAATTAACTCACCAGAGTTTGTTCTGCTCGACGGTTGACGCGTTTGTCGCTTCTAATTTGGGACGACCATCCAAAATTAGCTGAATTTTCAACAGCGTCAGATTGACTCCTAGTCAGTGCCATCGGATAGGTCTCGTCCCTGCGATCCCAACGGATCTCGTTAAATTTCGTTAACATATGCCAAAGTTATGCTATTTACAATATTTACCTAATTTAAATGAATATATATTTAATTTAATTAATTAAATTATTTTTAACTTAATTATTTCCTAATTGCGTTATTAGCCAAATTACCTTCCCTGCCCTTCTATAAAAATCCTACTTTCCCATCTCTAGCCATATCCAATTTTTAAAATTGAAAAACCATTTTAATATTAATTAAATTTAATTTTCAAAAAAAAAATTAAAAATATTCATTTAATTATAACTTAAAAATTATAACCCGGATCAAAAATCTGCTGTAACTCGTTTTAAAGTATTTTTCGATAAGAATCCAACGGTCCTTGTTTCGTGGAAATCCGACTTGTTTTGGAAAAGTTATAAGCTTTTAAAGTTTATAGTTAAAAATTACAAAAATTCCCATGGACTATTTTAAATTTAAATTTAAATTAACCATCCCATCCGTCGGGTCAGTTAGGGATAACCAGTGAGAGCAGGAAACTATATTTTCCAAACTCAAGCCTTAGACAGCATCTTCTCTGTCACCCTTAGAATGTTCCGATATTTATTTTTACAAATTCTATTTTAATTATAATATATATATATATATTACCAAAATAAATAAATAAATATTGTTTACAAACTTACCCGGTGAAGCCCAAGCCTCTGCCTAAGAGTCCCCAGCTCCCCGTCTTGCCCTCCTTTCTCCCTTTCTTTCTTTTCCCTATTTTTCTATTATTTTATTATTATTTCTGCCATTGCCAAAGCTTTAAAGTGGAGGAGGAGGGGTGAGTTTAAAATGGGGGAGGGGGGGGGGGGCTATTTATAGCCGAAGAAGTCATATGGATTACTGAGGTGGCGCGAATCCAACGGTCGAAAATGGATGGCTAGGATTAATCCTTAAATTAATTCAATTATTAATAAATTTAATAATTTATGAATAGTAAAGTGTGTTTTCTCAACCCTATTCGGACGTTAATTTGACTTACTTATTGATACCTTATCCAAAATCTTTTTCAACCATGTTGTTCAGTTTTTCTTGCTCTTCAATAATATATAAAAATATTTCAAATTCGAATTCGTTTGAACTTTCAAATAATTTAAATTCAAATTCAAAATAGTGTTTTGTGTTAGTTTCAACATCTTCCGGTCTCATGTTGGAGTATCAAACGATAACGGTTTTCAGAAATTCTTCTACCATCTGGTCTGGTTTTTAACGTACTTCAATCTTATTTATTCAAATCAAAAATCGGAGTTCGTTTAGATTTTCAAATAATTTATTTAAATTTTTTTTTCTTAATAACTTTCTATATCCGTTATAGGATTTTCCCAAACTTCATATATAGCTAATATCCTATGTTTAGAATTTTCCTGGATAGGTCTCAGGTTCCAGTTTTGCCGTTACCATTAGCAAATTCCAATTACCGTCAAAAATTAGTTCAAATTTTGGCCTTTTTTTTACATACGGGTGTCATTTTTGACGTAACTTGGTTGGTTACCTAATTTCATCATTTCGGATTTAATGAAACTGATTTCATCGAAATCCGAGTTCGTTAGCTACTACTTTCTTTGTAAACGTACTATTTTTAATTCAAAATTTATCCTTTTATACTGCCAGTTCACATTATATTGCAGATCCACTAAATTTCTACCGTTTCGGAATAAAATATTATTATATTAATAAAGTATTCAAAATTATTGTAATTAAACCATTTAAAATTCCAAAACAATATAAAAAAAACATTTTTTAAATTTTAAACTAAATGGTCAAAAATCTGGGCCGTTACAATTTCATTATTTACTTTGGTACTTTATGTCTTCATAATTTGAAAGCAAGATAATGTAAACAAACATGTTAAAGCAATAACCAAGTTAGAATATACACTCATGATTTTTTTAGAATAAAAATTATTCTAATTCGAATGTAATTTTATCTTAGTAACCTTATCAAATAAAATAAATAGCTTGCATCGATAATCAATTATTTGTGTTCTCTTCTACATGAAGTAATCAAATTTTATATTTATTTCTTACTTAAGTAACTTTGTATTCACCTGAGTTTTGAAAAGAATAATAGTTACTTATTTTTATATTCCTGTATCCATTGGTTACAGAATTTTAAACCATAACCAAATATATTTATTTGGAACTGTTCTAATATTTACCAGATATGTAAATCTTATTTAATTTAAGTTCAATTAAATTATTAGTATAATCTATACATTATAGATTATAAAATTAGTTTGAAAACCGGGTCATTACACTAACGGTGAAGCCATCCTCCAAGTGAATCTGCAAAGCCTGAAACACTTGACTACCCGTACAAATTTGGGCACCCAAGAGTTTAGGGAAAACAAAAACAAATAAACTCTTGGTTAGTCATGGGACTGGTGTGAGTAAATTCCAACCATACTGTTTAACTTTTGAAAATCCTTCTGAAAGACAAATATAATAGTAAGACCAGCCCACACATAAACATGGACGGTTTTTACCTTACTATAACCCAATATATTTTGATATCAAAATCCAGTGATATTATAATAACGTCTAATCGAATAAATATCCAAATAGCAAAACGCTTGCATATCACAATCCACATATATATATAGTATAAAATCATATAACCACAAGGCGCTTATTGGAGATTGGATTCCACTAGACAAGGTATGGGAGCACCTACCGATCAGTGTACTCTAGAGAGGATACATTGGGGTTCAACAAGAACGTCTTGCAGCCCGGCCACACATGACCGTCCCACTCATTTAGCTTGAGTGTAACGAATGTATTACCACCTCCATGGTTGGGAATGACCCACCGATTCCGAAGGTTGCAGTAGCGAAAAGAGATTAAGAAGTTAAATATGGAAGTTCTCCAGATGGTGATAATATACCCTATTTGGGTATGACCCAACTAGCCATGCTGCCTAACCCAACTTTTGTTACCTCCTGGTTGTGAGGTTTGAGGTCACGTTTATCCTTCTGACAGATTATTTCTTCAATTACTTTGAATGCAACATCGTCAAACCTGTCAATTCACTAATCAATTTTCAAAAATATCACGGGTATAAAAAGCTAAGAGGAACGAATTCCTCCGCCACCAGACGTAATACCTTTAAAAGATCAACCATGTGTGATTTGTTAGGTAAACTTTGTCAGACATTCGTCCATACAAGTTGTCCTGGGACTGGACAAATAGAAAAAACCATTCTGGAATAGAACTACCCTTGCATTTCACTTCGTCTTCAATTATCTTCAACATAATCTAATTCGCAACGCTTATGCCCATACAGAGTGGTATTCAGATAATATATCCAACCGGTCTCTCATATTGACAACGATGGTCAAAAAACTTCGATAGTCGGTTATTTAACTATCGAAGAAAAACAAAACCCATTCTAATGTATAACTAACATCATACAATCATGGGCGCTTTTTATTTAACATTCGTTTTATTATTCAAATTCCCATATCTTACTGGATATTTCTCAAATCCCGTTTAGCCTTTTCACATTTCTTGGAAAACATTTCCAGTAATTATAAACTCTTATTCTCCCATGTTCCAAAAAATATTCATTATTAATGTTCGAAACATGTCCATTCTTTTCATAATCCTTATTTTCTACACTTGGATAATATACCCTATCTAAATTGGAAAAATATTTCCAATTTCATTATAAACATTTTAATCTGCCCAACGTTTACTTTTAAAACATTATTCACTTTAAAATGTGAATATCACCTATTATAGAAATCTGAACAACTTTATCAAATAACTCTTTATTCAGGTAATAAATGTCCTTATCTTGTTTTCCAGAATCTCTACATAATTTTATATTCCCATTCCCCTTTATAAACTTTGTTTCTAAGTCAACTTCTTGTTAAATCAATATCGAGTTTATAACTAAATACTGATTACATGCCCTATTATAATTTATTGGTTTAAACTAAATATTTACTATCCTATCAGATTATAATTCCTAAAATAATTTACTTTAATACATTCGACATCGTCGAATTATAGTTCTAATTCCTAATAGTGTTATTTAGTTCTAATCATATTCCAGACATCGAAATGATGTCATCGTTTTCTGAGATGATTCTCCAATTTATCTTTCTAAACTCATTCTTATATTTCTTTAGACAAACATCGTTACTTATTACTTTCGAATAAGTGGATTTCAAACCAAATTGTTTTCATTCCCTACGGAGTAGTGTTATATATGAAAATTATGCTTAAGCTTGGTCAACAACGTTAATTTATCGTTATAGTTCAAAAACTTGTCATACGCTGTAATATTCCCCTTTATAACTAATCTCGACCTAACAGTCATGTTTAAGCCTAGTCAACAACGTTATTTTATTGTTATAGTTCAAAGACTTGCAATACGCTACTATATTCCACTTTATAACTAATCTCGACGTCTCTTTCCGTTACAAACTAATACCATCCCTCGAAAATAGTGAAGCCGTTCAAGTTAGGGTATTTTAATTACCTCTCAGACCTTGATCAACAACATTCTTATCTTAGAATAGATATAAGTTCGTAACTCTAACCCCTTATAATTTATAATCCATCAAATCGTATTTCTTACTTTATTTTAAATATGGTTTTATGACGCAATATCCTTATTTTGAAAACTTAGTTGTTTACAACTATTTATTTAAATCTTAACTCTTTGCTGCGTCTTCATTATACAAATATATTTATAACTTCTTTTACTAAAATCCATTTACGTTCTTTGTCTCTTGCAATTTTACTTTTATTTGAGTCATTTTACTTAATGCAAGTAACATCTCATTACCAATTCAATAACATCTTAAATGAGGTCCATTTAAGAAACAATTATTTAATTAAAAATAATTAAATAATATTTTACTTCACCATTTCTGAAGTAAACAATTTACTTCACCATTAATCTAAAATAGATTGGTTGTTTACTGTATATAAACAATAACTAATTATATTGGTTAAATAATTTTTTAATACATCATTAATTAAAAAGGGTAATTAATAAGGAATCCTCTTAATTTTTGATTAGTTTACTGCTAAGTTATTTTCATTAGATTAATTGAAGACCAATTAATCTAATAATCATTCCCAAATAAACAGTTGATTAAATCGACTTCATTCTATCAGTAAATTCATTAACTGGTTTTATTTACTTCTTACCATTAGATTTATATAATTAATCTAATAATGTTTCTTAACTATTTGCTTTAAAATAATTATCCAAATTATTCACTCCAGGATAATTACAGCTTCATAACTTATTTAAATATCAAATAATCTTTTATATTTATTTTATAAAAACGAACTATAAAATATCAGTTTTTAATAGAACTTCTATTATAGTTTAAAACTTCGTTTTAATTATAAAAATATAATTTTTATAATTAACTTCATTGATTTGCCTGATGGCCTATCAATTTCTTAACCAAACGATGGATTTATGGCCAGTTGCTGCCACTTTCTTAATCGATATCGTCTATTGATTTAATCAATATCCATACAGGGTTTAAATGTCATTTGGGTTCAAACTGTACAGATAAATATTGTGGAATCCGGTTGGATTCCTCCAACCGGTTTTCTGCATCCACAGATGTTAGTCCATACAATTTACACAAATTTCATACTAGGGAATCTTATAACCGATGTAATCAGTATCCAATCCGTGATGTGTATATATGCAACGATATATATATATATATATATATATATATATATATATATTTCAACCAATTTAATTGTAATCTACCTAAACGACCATCACACAGCATCTAACCAATATTTATCACTATTAAAATATGATTATAATACTTTAAAATAAAACAGAGTGAGTGAATTTACTCACCTTTGCGCGTTAACCGTTAAATAACGATTTGCGTCGGTACACCGGATCAAACGTTATAATTTTCAATGAGCTCCTAGAGGTTACGAACCAGTTCCAATATACTCAGTTGCCCTTATCCCTTCACGGTTTCAGAACCATGCTCGGTCCGTCACATAACTTCAGATCCGCTCTATTTTGAATAGTGCCTTCTCTTTCCATATAACATTCGAACCATCCCGGTATATTGCTTTGTTATTTTTGCCACCCTCCTTTTTGTAATTTAATACTCCATTTCCATGTTGGTTCCTTTACATGTCAACTTCACGTTGCTAGCTACTGTTTACACGCCACACAATATAACCCGCAACTTCTTCTCCTCTGTTTTGAAAAGCATGGTTCCAGTTATTCCATCATCATACTGCACTTGACCACTACCATCATTTCCATAACTCCCCACACGCTACAAGTGCTATAGCATCCTCTTCCCCAAATACCAAAAAGAAACCCCCATCCATTCAATTTGAAAACCCCAAGTGCTCTTCATTGTCTAGCTTAACTCGCAACGTATACTCCAACCATTCACGCCTTCATTTCCCAATCATTTCCATCACTTGATGCTACTTACAAACATACAACCTGTAGCTAGTTGGAGCTCCACAACCCTCACCAGAGAATGCCCAAAACTCTTGCTCCCAACAAATACCTTTCTTCCCAAACGTGCCCAAAAATCTGCCATAACTCCATGTACCTGCAACTACACCCATTACCTCATTTTCCGTTCCTCTTCTCTTCACGAAAAACTCAACACCTTTCCCGAAATAATTTGCCACAAGCTCCTTATCCTCTCACGCCCAACTCATCCCATGGTGTCACTCCAGGAAACACTTCTCCCCTACTTCTCGTTGAATATAATTTTTCTTAAGTATTTCACTACATTATCCTCTACACGGTCCTCCCATGACCACATACTGCTTCACTGACATAAATATCCATAGCCAACTTCCCCTTAATGCAACAGGCTTTAAACAAGCCCTTTCCATGCATGCGTTAGCCCACACCTCTGCAATGTAGGCTCTTGTGAACCTTAACACCATTCAGCAAAACTCCACCCAACGTACCCATACATTTCCTTTGAGCTAGCCTTCACAACCAACAACAGTTCGATGCTTCTTCATCCAAAAGCTTTCTCCAGTATGCTTTGCTCCAGTCTATTTCCAATATCTGCCCCTTCTTCAAACAGTTCCATCTTCCTAGTGAACTCGCAACATCACCCAAGTCCAGAAACCCAACTGCCCGCGCTTTACACTCCCCTCTCCTAATAGCATCAACGATGAACCCAAAGGCATGATTTCTGAAGTGGACTTCTCGTTTCTATTTTTGTTTTTGAACTGAATATTCTTCTTTACATTTTTGTTTTTAACTTGAGAAATGAACGATGGATTTATTGAAGAGCTGACTTAAGAGTTAAGTATTTTACATAGGGTACTGCTTTGATGCTTCATAGTAGAGGGTAGCACGTTCATGTATTTAAGGAGGTTGTCACAGTGTTTTTAGTGATTTGAAATTTCAGGTGTAGGCTAAAGTATGGTTCTAATACTTGGCAATGAAGTAACAATTTTATACTATATATATATATATATTTTTGATCACAGCGAATAGGCTAGGCTGTGAATAAATTAAACAATGAAGTATGGTCTGTGTGAATGTTGGTTATGCGTGTAAAGTTAGCACTTGCTAAGTATCTATATGAGCAATAAAATCGAGGTTTTGTTGATTTGAAAACACGGTCCTAAGAGAACATAGGTCGGACGTTGTAATGTTTAGGGTAGGTTAAATTTTAATTCATTCATTTGGAATGTAAAATTTTAGCTTATTCTGCTGTGAATAAATTTCTGTCCCCGTACGGACTGCTATGGACAAAAATAAAAATATAGTCGTGTCCAACGAGGTGTCATGGTCCCGAAAATATAATAATTTTGGTAGGTTAACTTATATTGTGAAACCTCAAAATGTTGATATAGGGTGTAAAACATTCCAAATAAAAAGTTGCGTATTTAATTTATTAAAAATTATAGTAAAATTCTAAAAATTAAATTATAACTACGCCTCAAAAGAATCTTGTCTAAATTCGAAACCGATATTTAAATATATTCAAATACCCGTTATGGCCACAAACGAATATACCGCTGTTTTTCTGAATATTTAATTTGGACATAACTTGCAATATATAATCCGAAATCTCGATTTTTCACTTTCATTAGAAAAATACAGTTTAACAGATTCCAACGTTTCTTATTTCGCAGAAATCCGATTTATAACGGATCCTGTATACTCAATTGAAGTTCAGAACGTTAAATTACGAACTGTCGCGATATTACAGGCTCGATTATATTTAATATTTTTTTTATACATTCAACTTTATTTTAATTAATATAAAAATCCACTTATATTATAAATTCAATATTTAAACTAATTTAAATATTCCAATACATACCGATAAAAACGCGGGACATTACAGTTTGTCTCGGCCAAGATTCACAAAGATGAACTCAAATAACTTTGATTGGTCAAACAAAGATCATGTTATAAGTTAGGATATGATGGGTCCTTAGACTCGAGCTAAATCCTAAACATGATTTCCTCAGAGAGACTCAGGACAATGATCCGTGCCATTATATCTTATATTGGTCCGAACTTAGCTCTGATACCAACTGTAACGCCCTACCTCTATACTAGCGTTAGCCAAGGTCATTGCAAGCAACAGTGTCAAATAAACCGAAGAATAAGTCTATTAAGGAGCGACCATCTGTATATTAGCTTTGAACGAGTGTTAAATATGTTTGATAATATGGTCATACATTTCCAAATTCTCATGAGGAAATCCAGCATACCTAATTCAAGTTCAAATCTACTACACAGTGGCTATATATAATTCGGAAAGCAATATAAAATACACAACAATAAATCAGATTAATACACAGATATTCATATCACAAGGCCGGAAATAGATATGAATATAACACACGAGTAAAAATACATGTTAATGGTCATAGTCGATCCACTAAACAACAAAAGAATATGTATAAGCTCCAGCCAAAAGAATATGTATACAAAGATGTCATTAACTCATATACATAGAAATAAATAACTACAACACAAATGTAGATATCAAAATCCAAGAATGGTCCCCGCTAGAAGTCATGAGATGCACCTGTAATACTCAGTCGACCCGAGTATTATTTATAAGAATAAACAATAAATGGATCAGTCTAGCAGTACTCATCATAATAAACTAAGACAGAAATAGAGATATAAATTGATAATGACACACATGTAATACACAATAATAGCCACAGAAATTGTGAAGGCTTGAAAAACGTCTACAATATATCTCATAGAAATCTCGATGCTATAAAAGATTATCACACTATAAAGATATAGCTACTCACGAGGAATTTTAGCACATATCCAAAACAACACAAGATTGGATAGCACAAGATATCTCGTATCAAGTCAACACAAGATCGATAATACGATATCAAGACGACAACGACTGATGACTCATATCAAATAAACCCGAATTGATAACAATTATCAAAGTAACACAAGATTTGATAACACAATTCGAGATGATCCGAAGATCGGGGAATACATGATCCTACTTGGAACACACAATTCCAATAAATGAACCGAAGTTCAGCAAATAGTCCGAAGACTCTCAACGATGAACCTAAGTTCCATAAAGAGAACACAACTCGAGATGATCCGAAGATCGATGATAGTGTAAACTACGCCAAGCTAATAAATATAAGAGCCGAGCTATATGTCCTATCACCACTTGCTCTACTCGAATATTTACGAGCAAGTTGTATATTCCACTAGAAATACGAAACGATTGTTTGCACGGTGTTCAATCGAAGGAGTCCACGAATTAAACATCAAAGTAAACATAAGGGGTCATAGTCCTTGTTTTTACTATGGCATTTAATTAGATTTCTCATATGAACGAGAAAAGGTTTATGAAATCATATACTAGTAGATAGTAAAACAATTTGGAAAATAACTTCACATAATGAAGTAGGAATTGAAACCATTTAGTAAAAGATTGGTATTTACTAATAATTTTAAAACCCCTTTTTATATAGTTTCGAAGTGGAAAATCTCGTGTAATAGCGATCGAAATAACGATCAAGCAAAGAATTCACGTTATAATAACGTAAACATAGTCTCATGACTATGGATTATTATTTCGTTCACCACGAATCAATCGAAAGTTCATGAAATTGAAACGCAGAAATCTGTGAACCAGAGAAGGTGACACCTCACAAACGAAGTCAAAATGGGACGAAACTCGGTCGGGCAAGAGCCTGGATGGATCTAAACTGTTTACCGTGGTCTCCACTGGTCAACAGTCCAAAAACAAGATTCATACATATGACCAAAAAATCCAGATGTCCGAATTTGCATTTTTCTGAACCCGGAAGGTTTTAGTTCATTTTGGCCCCCTTTCAAACGTTTGAATTATTCCAGCCAGACATTTGAATTAAAATTCAGACGTCTGAGCTACAATTTTCAGACTTCTGAATTTGTTTACTTGATTCCATAATTATTTGAAGCAGGTCAAACGTCTGACCTAAAATATTCAGACGCCTGAACCTGAACCATAGCACAATATAGCCTAGAAAACAAGCTCAAAGTGATATCAACAAACGCCCGAAGGCATATAATGTTATATGCATGAATATGAGGCTTCTATAGCTTGCCAAAGCAACTCACAACACAACATTTCACATGCATGAACATGTATACACTAGACTTGCAAAGGTTTTGATTATAAATTACTAGAGGAACAAATTCTCTAATCAAAGCACCCAAATGCAATTCAAACTATGGCACAATGTTTCGGCAATACTAAAGGGAGATTTTAAAGACTTGTGTGCACACAAGAACCTCACCTATAATATGCACAATCTGAATATCCAACATGATCTAATTTCCTACACATACAAGCAAGAAAATCTACAATTAAGCATTTGTTAGATGCATACACAACATATACATGATATAAATACACAAAATTACACTTTACAAGCACATAGGCTTGAGGCATAGATGTGAGTTCATCAAATAACTGATGTGTGATTTGAATGGTTGAAGGAGAAGCACACACATAAGCTAAAAAGCAATCCCTCTTCATTAGCTCATCCAAAACACCACAAACACATACATAAGGGAATATAAGTTTTAGGGCAAGAGCAAAAATCCAAAACTGATGAGCTATGGAGATAGAGAAGCTTACCCATGTCTTAGAATTGGATTTGCACATGAATTAAGCTTTAGATTGAAAACCCTAGCTTAGGGAATTTAATTTTCCTGCTCTTTCCCCCATTTTTGCTTTCATTTTAGAAGAGGAAGAGGGAATGAGGAGAGTGGGCTGATGGGGGATAGCTTGGCTGATTTTAAGGACCCAAGTGGGCTAGTCTAGCCCGGTTCAAAGCACACATCCAAAAACCCGAATTTCCATAGCGCCAAACATATCGATGTTTATAGTCAAAAAGATTGTAAATGATGATCCAGACTCAATGGTAGTGGTTTCGAGTCCAAATTCATCTATATGCAAAATGTGATTTTTCGGACGCACACCCGATTAACGATGTTATATTTAAATAAAATATTTAAATATATTATCATTAAATATGCAGGTTGTTACAGACTTCCCCTCTTAAAGAAATTGTGTCCCCGCAATTACTTAATGAAAAACTCGATATCTGTAACAACCCAGCTTCATTTCTCAACAGATGATCCGAGATAATTTTAAAACTCGAGTAGCTCAATCTCTAGAAATCACATAAAGAAATCTAGAAAAGTTATAAATAGAATGACACTCAAACTACAACAAGTGCGAGCATCCCAATCTATAAATCACAATGTGATTTTCAACAATCAACGAGAAAAGCGAAATTTTACATTAAGTTAGTAAGTAAGCGAGTTTAGCCAAATGTCCCATAACCACTGACTTAACTCAAGAATTTACGAACAAATTGCAAAAATCCACTATAATTCATAGAGGAGCGCACCACTCCAAAAGAACACAAAAGCAAGCACTCACAATTCCAAAGACCGCAAAAAAAAGGATGGAGAAGACCTATCACAAAATAAGATGCGATCCCTAGATAACTAACCTATCGTTCTAGACACATAGTTATGATTGAGCACATAACTCGATGAGCACACCGCACATGTGAGCACACATCTCAGTGAGCACACAGCTCGGGTGAGCACATAACTCTGGTGAGTTTCCTTTGAAGATGAGGTGATTACACACCGCAAAGAGAGTTGATTATTATCGATGTATATAAGGTATATAACACATGTAATAACTCCTTATCGATACATGATCCGAAGATTTCACCCTAAAATGAAATCGAATCTCAAGTGAATAAGTCCAGAAATTAATCGACGAAGCAAATGCAAGTGTGTCGACCCACTCGCTTTTACCAAGACATTTTATAAAATTCCCTATTCAATCGAAAAGACAAAATTACTTGATTGAAACAAGTAACACTCAAAAGAAAATAAGGATACTAAATCGTTACCCAAAGAAAACTAAATTCATCTCGATAGAAAAAATAAATGGGTAATGAAAACTTAAGGTAGCATGTAAAAATTTTCACAAAACACAGGTTTGGAAAATCTACATACTTAGATATATCAAAACTAAGTCCCCAAAAGTTATTTCATCCCAAACATTGGAAGTAATTTGAATTCCTACACAAGGAAAGGGACAGAACACTAGGTTTGTCTCTACCAAGATTCACAAAGATGAACTCAAATAACTTTGATTGGTCAAACAAGGATCATGATATAAGATAGGATATGACGGGTCCTGTAATGACCCGGGTTTTTGTCGACTTTGGTTATCGCCATAAACTCAATGATGACTAACCAAACGTCGAAAAATACCGGTCATTAATGAAAGAAATTAGAGAGTGAGGAAAGATAAGATAGAAACTTAGAATAGAAGAAGAAGAACACAACATCAGAGTAACACGAACCTCACAACGGAACGGATAACATATAATATATATAACATAACTTGAAATATACATCTATACTTGAATATACATCATTATCATAGTACAACATTTACAACACAGTGGAAATAAACTGTAGCTATGTGATCCTGAAGCCTCCTGCACCAAGCTCTTCCAGTATATCTGTAAATTCCTGACTACTTGACTGCCCATACAAAATGGGGCACCCAGGAGTTTAGGGAAACAACAAATAAACTCCGGGTCAGTCATGGGACTGGTATGAGTAAAACAATTTAAAACAGTTAAAAACAGTTCGAACAGGTAAACGATATCTCATAAGACCATGCCGTATAACGGAACGGGTTTTTCCCTTATGAGAATCCAAATTATCTTTATATCAAAAACCTTTTAATATTATAATAATGTCTATCAACCACAACTATAATAATCATCTAGCAGAAACGCTTTCATCTCACGTTCTACATATATAGTATACAATCAAAACTGCAAGCACGTATTGGGTAGTGGATTTCCAACTATGACAAGGTATGGAACCACCTTTCGCTATTGTACCTCTAAAGAGGAATACACTGGGTTCAACAAGAACATCTTGCAACCCGGCCACACATGACCGACCACTCATTTCGCTTAAGTGTATCGAATATATATCACCAACGGTTGGGATCAACAACCGTTTCCCGAATGGGACAGTATCGACAATAGATTTTTAGAAATAAATGAAACTCTAGATCAGGTGATTATATACCCTACTTCGGAGCGACCGACTTAGCCATGCTGCCTGCCCGATTTCTGTCATTTACCGGTTGATGAGGCTTGAGGTTACGCTTCATCATCACATCAGATTCACTTCGAATGTCACATCGTCAAATCCATCAATTCACCGATTGACGTCCTCAACAATACATTATGTGTTAGCTAAAAGAAGTTTCCTTCTCCGCTTCCACTCTTGGTACGGTTGGAGAAATCAATGTACGTGATCGACTGGAAATACTCTGTCAGACATCCTTCCATACAAGTCATCCAGGAACAGGATGAACCGAAGGCACTATTCAGTATATCCATCTTAGGCACTATTATCTAAGATTTATACAACAACCCTTGCACTTTACTCCGTCTTCAATCAATCATCAATCATATATATAAATATATATACATGTATTCATATTTTCCTTATTTCAATATTTGATTACGTTTCTGATTCTATTTGGAAAACATTTCCAAATCTTCTTTACTTGGATTTAAACAGATGTTTAATTCAACATCGCGACGGCAACTCAAACCACTATACTTATTTACTAAATTCACTTAACCACTTTCACTCTCGAACCTTAACCATTTCTAAGTTAAAAACGAAGTCAATCAAGTTGGGGTATAACTACCTCTCAGACCTTAACTGAACAACATTTCAAATCTCGAAATAGGGTAAGTTCATCTTTTAACCCTTTAACTCTTCCTTACGTAACTTCCGGATATAATTTACAAGTCCAACTCCTTTAATTCTATTCGAATAACTATATTCGATTAATTCCTTTGATTTAACTTAAATCGATTAACTCCATTGAATAACTAAATTCGATAACCCCTTCGAATAACTAAATTCGACAACTCCGTCGAATAGCTAAATTCGATAACTTCTTTCGAATAAACTATATTTGATAACTCACTTCGAATAAACTAATCGATAACTCTTTTCGATTAAACTATAATTGATAACTCCTTTTATTTAACTCTATTCGAATAAACTAATATTTGATTAACTCATTTTAACTCTATTCGAATAACTATATTCGATTAATTCCTTTGATTTAACTTAAAGCGATTAACTCCATCGAATAACTAAATTCGATAACCCCTTCGAATAACTAAATTCGATAACTCCGTCGAATAACTAAATTCGATAACTTCTTTCGAATAAACTATATTTGATAACTCACTTCGATTAAACTAATCGATAACTCTTTTCGATTAAACTATAATTGATAACTCCTTTTATTTAACTCAATTCGAATAAACTAATATTTGATTAACTTATTTTAACTCTATTCGAATAACTATTATTCGATTAATGCAAATTCTATTAACTCTATTTAATTAACCCTATCGATTTAACTCTAACTGGTTAACTCTAACTGGTTGACTATAACTCATTTACTCTCTTCGATTAACTCTAATCGAATAACTAATATTTGATTAGCTCTTTTGAATTAACTCGTTTTGTTTGTCCCTTTCTATTTGTTTACTTAACAAATAACTATTCCCTTCTCAATTCTATTTACTTAACAAACAAATATTTCTTTTACCTTTCCTATTTATTTGACAAATAAATATTTCCTTTTTCTTCTATTTGTAACTGTTTTACAAATATCTACTTTTAAATCTTATTTGTAAATGGTTTACTAATATTTTCTTTTTATCTCTATTCTATTTGTAAATGGTTTACAAATATTTCTCTTTCTATTCGTTTGACAAATATTTTCCTTTATATTTGTTGTACAAATATATTTCCCTTTACATTTGGTTTTCAAATATATTTCCCTTTACATTTGGTTTTCAAATATATTTCCTTTATATTTGGTTTTCAAATATATTTCCTATATATTTGGTTTACAAATATATTTCCCTATATATTAGGTTTACAAATATACTTCCCTTTACATTTGGTTTTCAAATATATTTCCTATATATTTTGTTTTCAAATATATTTCCTATATATTTGGTTTACAAATATATTTCCCTATATATTTGGTTTACAAATATATTTCCCTTATATTTGGTTTTCAAATATATTCCTTTATAAAACCCTTTTCCTTTTCTATATAAAATCCATCGATTTTATATAAATAATTCATTTTCAAAATATACTTTGAAAATCCCCTTTCCCACATCTAGTATTTCTTATGATATTTTACATACCATATAACAACGATAAATATCGTCCAAACACACATAATCAACAATAGATTGTATATCACATCATATATCAAAATATATGAAAACAATAAAATAACTGTTGAGGAATCCAGTGCCCTGCATCACAGATGCTAAACAATATAGATAATGTCACTTTCAGTTCCATATGATATATTCTGTTAAATAGAATCAATATAGAAATTCAACTAACTGACTAGCAGTTCAATCAAACAGTCAACACACAGTCAATCAACCAATATTTAACAGTTCTAAAAATACAACATGAAATTATAAACTGTTCAGAGTTAGTGAGATTTACTCACATTGGACGATCATCGTTGATAACGATAACCATCGCTCGATTTGATTCAGACGGACAATTTATTTCGTTATAAATTGTGACGGACTCCAATTGACTCGCGGTCAGTTCCATTGTGGAGCTCTTGTCCATACGATCCTGTCGGATCTTGTTTCGCTAAATTCCATCTACGTATGACCAAGTTATAGCATTACGAAGTTTGAACAATTTTAAATAAATAAAACTTGAATTGATAATAAAAACTTGGGCCTTAGCTTTATTATTCCGGCCCATCACTGAACCCAACCCGCTTCATACTTTACCCGTCTTCCCCAGAATAGAGAATCCCGTCGCTCCCAGTAATAACCCAAAAGCTACTTCGATTTCACTCTCACCCGGTCCTCTATTCCTTCATGAATCCTCAAACAATTCACACCATCATCTTCCCTCTCTACACAAGCTTCCGCCTCATCTCCACAACATGGAACTCGCACCAACCGCCGTTCATCGCGTCGACCATACTGTCAAGCTTCCCACCGTGAATCCATCGACATATTTTCTCATGAATTCCCTCAAAAATCTCAAGTCATGAGCGGCTTTCCTCCTAGATTCCGAAAACGAGATCAAAATGCTGGATTTAAGCTTGTATAACTCAAATTGCTCGAACCCTAGCCTGTAGCAACACACGTTGGAAGTTATAGAGCGCCCATAACCCATGTCGCATGCTACAAAATTGATAGCAAACTAAAGAGAAACCTTCCCCGATCTTAGTGATGTATATATTTCGAATTATATCATTTGATTTGAATTACTACTGATTTTAGAAGTTGGGTTTGTTTATGTTTTCATTTTTCCGAGTAAAGGAGATGGCGGCTCAGTATTTTGCTTTTATAAGGGGGAGGAGATGGTTGGGTGGCTGTAAAAGAAGAGGATGTGGCCTTGTTTTAGTCCACATATTTTTGTTTTATATTTATATTTATTTTTATTCGATCTTTGCTTTCTAAAAATCTGTATGATCACACACGATACCCAAAAATCACCAAACTGGACGTGTAGCTAGAGTTCGACATTACTGTCCCAACGAAACTGGTTTCGTCAAATTCCGACTCCGTATGCTCACATATCGTATTTTTAACCGTCGAAATACTGACTGTTTCTCACTCTAAAAATCCGTACGACCATACAGTGGCTCTAAAAATCCGTACGACCATACAGTGGCTCTAAAAATCACCAAACTGGAAATCTAACAACTATTTGACATTGCGGATCCAACAAAATTAGTTTTGTCGAATTCCGACTTTGTTTGCAAAAGTGGTTGTTTTTAAAGCTCTAAATAGCCTATTTAAATATATAAATATATTTAAATATAATTGAATTTAATATTTAAAAATAAATATTAATTTCTATATTCACATGGAATACTGTACAGCTTCAGAATATTCCTACATTGATTTACAACTCGATATTACATCGTTAGAGTTATATCGATGTTCGATTTCTATTTAAATCCTTATATAAAAATATAATTAGATCGTTATGGTCAGGGCACTGCATTTCTGAGAATTTGATTTGGACATAACTCAAAATCTACACGACGAAATCCCGAATTTTCTCTTCCACTAGAAAGACATACTCCACTAGCTCCACACGTTTCTTGTTTCATAGAAATCTGATTTAAGATGAACCCTGTATATTCAGTTGAAGTTCAAATCGCCAAATAGCGAACTACCGCGTCATTACGAGCTCTATTTTAATTATATTATAATTCGACGTTTCAAACTGACGTCAATTGAATATGTTCGTCAATATAATTCAACTCTAAGCTGAATTATATCCTAGGGGTGACCCTGTTTACAGAATATTGTGATTTCCAATATTTCTGGTTATTTCTGAATTAAATATATTATCTAATTATTTAAATTAAATTAATTATACCATATTATTTAATTAAACCTCTATTTAACTCACTATATCACTATTTAAATAATGAAATAAATTAATTATAATACCTCTGACAATGCGTAAATGAGTTAGAGTCAACCAGTTAGAGTTAAATCGATAGGGTTAATTAAATAGAGTTAATAGAATTTGCGTTAATCGAATAATAGTTATTCGAATAGAGTTAAAATGAGTTAATCAAATATTAGTTTATTTGAATAGAGTTAAATAAAAGGAGTTATCAATTATAGTTTAATCGAAAAGAGTTATCGATTAGTTTAATCGAAGTGAGTTATCAAATATAGTTTATTCGAAAGAAGTTATCGAATTTAGTTATTCGATGGAGTTATCAAATTTAGTTATTCGAAGGGGTTATCGAATTTAGTTATTCGATGGAGTTAATCGATTTACGTTAAATCAAAGGAATTAATCGAATATAGTTATTCGAATAGAGTTAAAATGAGTTAATCAAATATTAGTTTATTCGAATAGAGTTAAATAAAAGGAGTTATCAATTATAGTGTAATCGAAAAGAGTTATCGATTAGTTTAATCGCAGTGAGTTATCAAATATTATTTATTCGAAAGAAGTTATCGAATTTAGTTATTCGACGGAGTTATTGAATTTAGTTATTCGAAGGGGTTATCGAATTTAGTTATTCGATGGAGTTAATCTATTTAAGTTAAATCAAAAGGAATTAATCGAATAAAGTTTTTCGAATAGAATTAAAGGAGTTGGACTCATAAATTACATCCGGAAGTTACGTAAGGAAGTGTTAAAGGGTTAAAAGATGAACTTACCCTATTTCGAGATTTGAAATGTTGTTCAGTTAAGGCCTGAGAGGTAGTTATACCCCAACTTGATTGACTTCGTTTTTAATTTAGAAATGGTTAAGGTTCGAGAGTGAAAGTGGTTAAGTGAATTTAGTAAATAAGTATAGTAGTTTGAGTTGTCGTCGTGATGTTGATTTAAACGTCTGTTTAAATCCAAGTAAAGAAGATTTGGAAATGTTTTCCAAATAGAATCAGAAACGTAATCAAATATTGAAATAAGGAAAATATGAATATATGTGTATATATATATATATATATATATATATGATTGATGATTGATTGATAGAATTTCCATCTGGAAATAATATCGTTGTTTGCACACATGTTTTTCTTTGATGGTTAAATCACAGACTATCGAAGTTTTGACCATTTTAGCGTTGTTAATATGGAGAGACCGGTTGGATTATTATCCAAAGAACCGCTCTGTATTGGCATAAGCGTTGCGAATCATATAAGCCAAAGATAATTGAAGACGGAGAAAAGTGCAAGGGCTGTTGTATAAATCTTAGATAATAGTACCTAAGATGGATATACTGAATAGTGCCTTCGGTTCATCCTGTTCCTGGATGACTTGTATGGAAGGATGTCTGACAGAGTATTTCCAAACGATCACGTACAATGATTTCTCCAACCGTACCAAGAGTGGAAGCGGAGAAGGAAACTTCTTTTAGCTAACACATAATGTATTGTTGAGGACGTCAATCGGTGATTTGATGGATTTGACGATGTGACATTCGAAGTGAATCTGATGTGATGGTGAAGCGTAACTTCAAGCCTCATCAACCGGTAAATGACAGAAATCGGGCAGGCAGCATGGCTAAGTCGATCGCTCCGAAGTAGGGTGTATAATCTCCTGATCTAGTGTTTCATTTATTTCTAAAAATCTATTGTCGATACTGTCCCATTCGGGAAATGGTTGATAATCCCAACCGTTGGTGATATATATTCGATACACTCAAGCGAAATGAGTGGTCGGTCATGTGTGGCTGGGTTGCAAGATGTTCTTGTTGAACCCAGTGTATTCCTCTCTAGAGGTACACTAGCGAAAGGTGGTTCCATACCTTATCATAGTTGGAAATCCATTACCCAATACGTGCTTGCGGTTTTGATTTTATACTATATATGTAGAACGTGAGATGAAAGCGTTTCTGCTAGATGATTATTATAGTTGTGGTTGATAGACATTATTATAATATCAAAAGGTTTTCAATATAAAGATAATTTGGATTCTCATAAGGGAAAACCCGTTCCATTATACGGCGTGGTCTTATGAGATATCGTTTACCTGTTTGAACTGTTTTAAACTGTTTTACTCATATTAGTCCCATGACTGACCCGGAATTTATTTGTTGTTTCCCTAAACTCTTGGGTGCCCCATTTTGTATGGGTAGTCAAGTAGTCAGGAATTTACAGATGTACTGGAAGAGCTTGGAGCAGGAGGCTTCAGGATCATATAGCTATAGTTTATTTCCGCTGTGTTGTAAGTGTTGTACTTTGATAATGATGTATATTCATGTACAGATGTATATTTCAAGTTATGTTATATATATTATATGTTATCCGTTCCATTGTGAAGTTCGTGTTACTCTGATGTTGTGTTCTTCTTCTTCTATTCTAAGTTTCTATCTTATCTTTCCTCACCCTCTAATTTCTCATTAATGACTGGTATTTTTTGACGTTTGGTTTGTCATCATTGAGTTTATGGCGATAACCAAAGCCGACAAAAACCCGTGTCATTACAGTTTGTATCAGAGCTTAAGTTAAGTATTACCATGGCTCTGTGGCGTGACACAGTAGAGATAGGGTTAGTAATACCCTAGATTGAGTTGAGTGTATATATACGAGAGGGCGTATTTGTTATTCAATATAAAATGATTTTATATTATGGTGATTTGTTGGTTGAGTTGTTTATGGGTTCTGATCGATCATTTTGATCCATTGTATCGGTAGGAGTTGGTAAACGCTTGAATACGATGAACCGTCATGGTATGTTATGAAAAGAGGGTAAATGAAATAATTTTACCCAAAATTATATTTTGATATAAAGTATTTATATTGAAATGATTATAATATATAGGATATACTGGTTGTTATTATAATCAAGTAAGATTATAAAAGTAAAATGGGTATATATATATATATAACCAAGTAGAATTCGTATAAGTGGTACGAAATGAATTAAATCTGAATTTAAACCAGAAATTTAATTAAAACTCTAGAGAATTGGATAAGTGTTTGTAAATGGATTTGGATTAAAAATAAGGAAAATTTAAGATCTTGGGAGATTGTAAATTATTTTACAAGAAGTGTGAATTATATTTTGAAATAAATTTCAAAGTGGAAATGTTTAGAAATGGTTTTATAGTATTAAACTCACTTCAATCGCTGGAAAATAGATTCTGATAATGACAGCTGCATCATCAGTATTCATTTTCGAGTTGTATGCGACGAATTACTACCAGAGATACTGTTTTGAATTTGTTTGGGAAAAACAAGTTGGTTGAATTTCAAAAAGGAAAATTTGATTTTTGAAAAGAGTAAACTGTTTAAAAACACCCAGGGAAAGACTATTTGAATTAAAAACAAATTTAACAGAAATTTGTGAAAGCAAAGTTGAATTAAAGTAAAGCCAGTAAAGTGGTAACTGAGATTGAATTAGAATGATATCAAGACAAATTGGATTGTGAGATTCAAATTTGAAGTGTAATGTGATAATCAAGTTAAGAGTTGGGAATCGAGAAGAAACTTGAGTTGAAATGATATTTGGCTCGGATATAAGCGAATGGTGGATAAAAGAAGATTGGAATTTGATTGGGATGACCCTTGTATCCTCTAAATTGATAACAGGTGGAAAGGATATAATGATATGCCGACAAAAAGGTACAAGTTTATATTTCTAATGGATATAAGATTTATGAGCCGAATTGGCAAGCCGCTTGGCTGTTTGATTTTCTTTTGGGATGGAGGTGGCCCAGAAAGGCGAGTTGAAGTTTGAGATATTGACCAGTCAAAGGAGGTACTGGTGAAATTTTTTGAAAAGTTAAGGCGTTAGAAAATTTTCAGGATTTTTGAAAATTTTCATTGATAAGAATTAATTAATAATTTGATTGAAATTAAATTGGTTCAGTTGAAATCAGGAATAAGGGGTAAACAAATCTTAGGAATTCCAATAGATAAGGCCGTCCTCTACCATAGCAATTTCGAGGACGAAATTATTTTAAGTGGGGAAAAATGTAATGACCCGCACTGTCAAAGGTATTATAATTAATTTATTTCATTATGTAAATATTGATATAGTGAATTAAATAGAGGTTTAATTAAATAATATGGAATAATTAATTTAATTTAAATAAATAAATAATATATTTAATACAGAAATAACCAGAAATCTTGGAAATCACAATATTCTGTGAACAGGGTCACCCCTAGGATTTAATTCAGCTTAGAGTTGAATTATATTGACGAATATATTCAATCGACGTAAGTTTGAAATGTGGAATTATAATATAATTAAAATAGAGCTCGAAACGACGCGGTAGTTCGCTATTTGGCGATTTGAACTTCAACTGAATATACAGGGTTCGTTTCAAAATCGGATTTCTGTGAAACAGGAAACGTGTGTAGCTGGTGGAGTATATCTTTCTATTGGAAGAGAAAAATCGGGATTTCATCGTGTAGATTTTGAGTTATGTCCAAATAAAATTCTCAGAAATGCAGCGCCCTAACCATAACGATCTAATTATATTTTGATATAAGGACTTAAATAGAAATCGAACATCGATATAACTCTAACGATGCAATATCGAGTTGTAAATCCATATAGGAATATTCTGAAGCTGTACGATATTCCATGTGAATATAGACATTAATATTTATTTTTAAATATTAAATTCAATTATATTTAAATATATTTATATATTTAAATAGGCTATTTAGAGCTTTAAAAATAGCCACTTTTGCAAACGAAGTTGGAATTCGACGAAACTAATTTTGTTGGATCCGTAATGTCAAATAGTTGTTAGATTTCCAGTTTAGTGATTTTTGGAGATACTGTGTGGTCGTACGGATTTTTAGAGTGAGAAACAGTTAGTATTTCGACGGTTAAAAATACGATGTGTGAGCATACAAAGTCGGAATTCGACGAAACCAGTTTCGTTGGGACCGTAATGTCGAACTCTAGCTACACGTGCAGTTTGGTGATTTTTGGGTATTGTGTGTGATCACCCAGATTTTTAGAAAGCAATGATCAAATAAAAATAAATATAAATATAAAACAAAAATATGTGGACTAAAACGAGGCCACACCCTCTTCTTTTACAGCCACACAACCATCTCCTCCCCCTTATAAAAGAAAAATACTAAGCCGCCATCTCCTTTACTCGGAAAAATGAAAACATAAACAAACCCAACTTCTAAAATCCGCAGTAATTCAAATCAGATGATATAATTCGAAATATATACATCACTAGGATCGGGGAAGGTTTCTCTTCAGTTTGCTATCAATTTTGTAGCCTGCGACATGGGTTATGGGCGCTCCATATCTTCCAGCGTTTGTTGCTACAGGCTAGGGTTAGAGAAATTTGAGTTATACAAGCTTAAATCCATGATTTTGATCTCGTTTTCGGAATCTAGGAGGAAAGCCGCTCTTGACTTGGGATTTTTGAGGGAATTCATGAGAAAAACTGTCGATGGATTCAGTGTGGGAAGCTCGACAGTATGGTCGACGCAATGAACGGGGGTTGGTGTGAGTTCCATGTTGTGGAGATGAGGCGGAAGCTTGTGTAGAGAGGGAAGCTGATGGTGTGAATTATTTGAGGATTCATGAAGGAATAGAGGATCGGGGTGAGAGTGAAATCGAAGTAGCTATTGGGTGTCTACTGGGAGTGACGAGATTCTCTATTCTGGGGAAGATGGGTAAAGTATGAAGCGGGTTGGGTTTAGTGATGGGCCGGAATAATAAAGCTAAGGCCCAAGTTTTTATTATCAATTCAAGTTTTATTTATTTAAAATTGTTCAAACTTCGTAATGCTATAACTTGGTCATACGTAGATGGAATTTAGCGAAACAAGATCCGACAGGATCGTATGGACAAGAGCTCCACAATGGAACTGACCGCGAGTCAATTGGAGTCCGTCACAATTTATAACGAAATAAATTGTCCGTCTGAATCAAATCGAGCGATGGTTATCGTTATCAACGATGATCGTCCAATGTGAGTAAATCTCACTAACTCTGAACAGTTTATAATTTCATGTTGTATTTTTAGAACTGTTAAATATTGGTTGATTGACTGTGTGTTGACTGTTTGATTGAACTGCTAGTCAGTTAGTTGAATTTCTATATTGATTCTATTTAACAGAATATATCACATGGAACTGAAAGTGATGTTATCTATACTGTTTAACATCTGTGATGCAGGGAAACAGGTTGGAGGAATCCAACTGGATTCCACAACAGTTATTTTATTGTTTTTCATATATTTGGATATATGATGTGATATATAATCTGTTGTTGATTATGTGTGTTTGGACGATATTTATCGTTGTTATATGGTATGTTAAATATCATAAGAAACACTGGATGTGGGAAAGGGATTTTCAAAGTGTATTTTGAAAATGAACTATTTATATAAAATCGATGGATTTTATATAGAAAAGGAAAAGGGTTTTATAAAGGAATATATTTGAAAACCAAATATAAGGGAAATATAATTGTAAACCAAATATATAGGGAAATATATTTGCAAACCAAATATATAGGAAATATATTTGAGAACCAAATATATAGGAAATATATTTGAAAACCAAATGTAAAGGTAAATATATTTGTAAACCAAATATATAACGAAATATATTTGTAAACCAAATATAAAGGAAATATATTTGAAAACCAAATATAAAGGAAATATATTTAAAAAACAATGTAAAGGGAAATATATTTGTAAACCAAATATATAGGGAAATATATATGTAAACCAAATATATAGGAAAAATATTTGAAAACCAAATATAAAGGAAATATATTTGAAAACCAAATGTAAAGGGAAATATATTTGAAAACCAAATGTAAAGGGAAATATATTTGTACAACAAATATAAAGGAAAATATTTGTCAAACAAATAGAAAGAGAAATATTTGTAAATCATTTACAAATAGAATAGAGATAAAAAGAAAATATTTGTAAACCATTTAAAATAGGATTTAAAAGGAGATATTTGTAAAACAGTTACAAATAGAAGAAAAAGGAAATATTTATTTGTCAAATAAATCGGAAAGGTAAAAGAAATATTTATTTGTAAAATAAATAGAATTGAGAAGGGAATAGTTATTTGTTAAGTAAATAAATAGAAAGGGATAAATAAAAGGAGTTAATTCAAATGAGTAAATCAAATATTAGTTATTCGATTAGAGTTAATCGAAGAGAGTAAATGAGTTAGAGTCAACTAGTTAGAGTTAACCAGTTAGAGTTAAATCGATAGGGATAATTAAATAGAGTTAATAGAATTTGCGTTAATTGAATAATAGTTATTCGAATAGAGTTAAAACGAGTTAATCAAATAGTAGTTTATTCAAAAAGAGTTAAATAAAAGGAGTTATCAATTATAGTTTAATCGAAAAGAGTTATCGATTAGTTTAATCGAAGTGAGTTATCAAATATAGTTTATTCGAAAGAAGTTATCGAAATTAGTTATTTGACGGAGTTAACGAATTTAGTTATTCGAAGGGGTTATCGAATTTAGTCATTCGATGGAGTTAATCGATTTAAGTTAAATCAAAGGAATTAATTGAATATAGTTATTCGAATAGAGTTAAAATGAGTTAATCAAATATTTGTTTATTCAAATAGAGTTAAATAAAAGGAGTTATCAATTATAGTTTAATCGAAAAGAGTATCGATTAGTTTAATCGAAGTGAGTTATCAAATATAGTTTATTCGAAAGAAGTTATCGAATTTAGTTATTCGACGGAGTTATCGAATTTAGTTATTCGAAGGGGTTATCGAATTTAGTTATTCGATGGAGTTAATCGATTTAAGTTAAATCAAAGGAATTAATCGAATATAGTTATTTGAATAGAATTAAAGGAGTTGGACTCATAAATTATATCTGGAAGTTACGTAAGGAAGTGTTAAAGGGTTAAAAGATGAACTTACCCTATTTCGAGATTAGAAATGTTGTTCAGTTAAGGTCTGAGAGGTAGTTATACCCCAACTTGATTGACCTCGTTTTTAATTTAGAAATGGTTAAGGATCGAGAGTGAAAGTGGTTAAATGAATTTAGTAAATAAGTATAGTGGTTTGAGTTGTCGTCGCGATGTTGATTTAAACATCTGTTTAAATCCAAGTAAAGAAGATTTGGAAATGTTTTCCAAATAGAATCAGAAACGTAATCAAATATTGAAATAAGGAAAATATGAATACATGTATATATATATGATTGATGATTGATTGATAGAATTTCCATCTGGAAATAATATCGTTGTTTGCACACTTGTTTTTCTTTGATGGTTAAATCACAGACTATCGAAGTTTTGACCATTTTAACGTTGTTAATATGGAGAGACCGGTTGGATTATTATCCAAAGAACCACTCTGTATTGGCATAAGTGTTGCGAATCATATATGCCACAGATAATTAAAGACGGAGTAAAGTGCAAGGGTTGTTGTATAAATTTTAGATAACAGTGCCTAAGATGGATATACTGAATAGTGCCTTCGGTTCATCTTGTTACTGGATGACTTGTATGGACGGATGTCTGACAGAGTATTTCAAGACGATCACGTACATTGATTTCTCCAACCGTAACAAGAGCAGAAGCGGAGAAGGAAACTTCTTTCAGCTAACACATAATGTATTGTTGCGGACGTCAATCGGTGATTTGATGGATTTGACGATGTGACATTCGAAGTGAATATGATGTGATGATGAAGCATAACCTCAAGCCTCATCAACCGGTAAATGACAAAAATCGAGCAGGCAACATGGCTAAGTCGGTCGCTCCGAAGTAGGGTGTATAATCACCTGATCTAGAGTTTCATTTATTTCTAAAAATCCATTGTCGATAGTGTCCCATTCGGGAAACGGTTGCTGATCCGAGCCATTGGTGATAGATATTCGATACACTCAAGCAAAATGAGTGGTCGGTCATGTGTGGCCAGATTGCAAGATGTTCTTGTTGAACCCAGTGTATTCCTCTCTTCGGGTACACTAGCGAAAGGTGGTTCCATACCTTGTCATAGTTGGAAATCCATGACCTAATACGTGCTTGCGGTTTTGATTTTATACTATATATGTAGAACGTGAGATGAAAGCGTTTCTGCTAGATGATTATTATAGTTGTGGTTGATAGACATTATTATAATATCAAAAGGTTTTTGATATAAAGATAATTTGGATTCTCATAAGGGAAAAACCCATTCCATTATACGGCGTGGTCTTATGAGATATCGTTTACCTGTTCGAACTGTTTTAAACTGTTTTACTCATATCAGTCCCATGACTGACCCGGAGTATATTTGTTGTTTCCCTAAACTCTTGGGATCCCCATTTTGTACGGGCAGTCAAGTAGTCAGGAATTTATAGATATACTCGAAGAGCATGGAGTAGGAGGCTTCAGGATCATATAGCTATAGTTTATTTCCGCTGTGTTGTAAGTGTTGTACTTTGATAATGATGTATATTCAAGTACATATGTATATTTCAAGTTATGTTATATATATTATATGTTATCCGTTCCGCTATTAGGTTTTGTTACTCTAATGTTGTGTTCTTCTTCTTCTTCTTCTATTCTAAGTTTCTATCTTATCTTTCCTCACCCTCTAATTTCTTTCATTAATGACTGGTATTTTTCGACGTTTGGTTAGTCATCATTGAGTTTATGGCGATAACCAAAGCCGACAAAAACCTGGGTCATTGCAGGTCCTAAGACTCGAGATAAATCCTAAACATGATTTCCTAAGAGAGACTCAGGACAATGATCCTCGCCATTATATCTTATATTGTTCCGAACTTAGCTCTGATGTTCTTCCCGATCT